>CM062809.1:479560798-479830798 GCA_031772625.1 Pinus tabuliformis | reverse complement strand
ATTTTCTCTTGGTGAGCGCCTTCGTCAAGATATCAGCATCCTGATCCTCCGTTGGAATGTATAAAAGTAACATGATTCTCCGCTGCACACAATCTCTGATATGATGGTACCTGACGTCGATGTGCTTGGATCTATCATGAAATACTGAATTAGCTAAGAGTTCAATGCAACTCTGGTTATCACAATAAATCACAGTAGGCTCCAAGTGTGACCCGAACAACCCGACCAGGATCTTCCTCATCCATATAGCCTTGCATGCAGCCAAACTTGCTGACATATACTCGGCCTCTGTTGAACTGAGTGCCAAGGATCTCTGCTTCCTGTTGTACCAAGAAACTGTTGTCGACCCGATATTGAAAATCCCTCTAGATATGCTCTTTCTATCCATTGGGCTCCTTGCCCAATCTGCATCTGTGAAGCCACATAGCTTCACCTCATCCTCCTATCTGTACCACAATCCATATCCAAATGTGCCTTTGAGATAACGCAATACATGCTTGCCTGCCTTCCAGAAGAGCTTGGTTGGCTTAACCATAGCTTGTGAAAGCTGGTTAACAACATAGCATATATCGGGTCATGTATTGACCAAATACATAAGCAACCCCACCAATTGTCGATAAACAGTGGCATCCACTACCTCCGCTGAAGTAGCATCCTCCTTCCTCCAACCTCCAGGAAGAGGAGTATCAACAGGCTTGCAGCCATGCATGTTGAACTTCTCTAGTATCTCTCGAGCATACTTACCCTGAGAAACAAATAGTCCATCACTGCACTGCCAAATTTCCAATCCCAGGAAATAATGAAGGAGGCCCAAGTCCTTCATCTCAAACTCTCTAGCAAGATCATCCTTGCATGAAAGTATCAACAGCTCATCTCCTGTCAAAATAAAATCATCTACATAAAGTACAATGATAAGCAACTTACCCTCCACCACAATCTGGTATAGGTTAGGATCTGCCTCACTCTTGGAGAATCCAAGTCCAGTGAAATAACTATCTATCCGTGTGTACCAAGCACATGGTGCTTGTTTCAACCCATACAACGCTCTCTTGAGCCTGCACACATGTGACTCGCTGCTGAAGATCTCGAAACCTTTAGGCTGCTCTATGTACACCTCCTCCTCAATGACTCCATTGAGGAACGCAGTATTCACATCCATCTGATAAATGTGCCACCCCATCTGCGCTGGGAGAGAAAGAATCATCCGTATGGAAGAATACCTTGCGACGGGTGAAAAGGTATCCTCATAATCGATCCCCTCTATCTGTGAGAAGCCTCAGGCAACAAATCTTGCCTTGTACTTCTCCACACTCCTGTCAGCTGCCTGCTTCACTTTGTAGATCCATATCAAACCCACCACTGATTTCCCCTCTGGTCTTGGGACAATCTCCCATGCACTGTTTCTGACAATCGAATTATACTCTTCCACCATGGCATCTACCCATGCGGGATCCTCCACAGCTTCCTCAAAAGAGGATGGCTCAGTCACGACACATTTTCTCACAAGAGCCATGTATCCAGTGTACCGATCAGGTGACTGTCTCTGTCTGCGTTGTCCCGTAGGTGGTCCTACAACCTTCTCTGCATCTTGAGCCAGTCGCTCAGCTTCTGTAGTGCGCCTTCACCCTCTGATGGTTGGCGCTGCATGAGTGGTCTCTTCCACTCCATGAACTTCATATTGTGGCTGATCCACGTCTTGAAGCTCATCCTTAGGAACTAATAGCTCCCCATCTGCATGCAAGTGTGGCTCCCTCTCGAGCGAACACTTCATGGCTTTCTCCTCCTGAGATTTGATATCCCGTCGCACAATAGTCTTGCGACTGTCTGGCAAATACACACGATAGTTGTGGGGCGTATCAGTGTACCCCACAAATATCCCAACCTCTGTGGTCGGCTCCAGCTTCTTCCTGGCATCCTTCATCACATGCATGTAAACGTTAGAACCAAAAATCCTCAAATGAGAAATATCAGGCCTCTTACCAGAATAAGCCTCCTCGGGTGTACTCGTGCCAAGTATCCTATGAGGAGAACAGTTCTGCACATATACTATAGTATTGCATGCCTCCGCCCACAATTGAAGGAGTAGGCCCTAATCATGCAACATCACCTGTGTAGCACCCACAATCATTATGCTCTTTCGCTCAGCAACCCCATTCTGCTATGGGTTATGGGGAGCTATGAGCTCTCTTCGAATCCCTTCTGTGTTGCAGAAGTCCTTGAACTCGCCAGAGATGAATTCACCACCATTGTCGCTCCTAAGATCCTTCATCTTCTTCCCCGATTCCTTCTCAACCAATGCTTTGAACTCACAGAACTTTGAGTATGTCTCGCTCTCTTCTGCATGAAGAAGATCCAGCACTTTCGAGAGAAATCATCAACAAAGATCACATAGTACCTGTGCTTTGCTTTCGAAGATACTGAGAAAGGTCCACACACATCTATGTGAATTCTCTCAAGGATCGTCATGGCGTGACTATCCTTCTCGTGAAAGGTGGCTTTCACAAACTTTCCCAAAGTACACCCCTTGCACTGATCTGACTACGCAAGAGTGCTTTTAGTAAGCCCAGTAGAAATCTGTTGTAGTATCTTCAAGGTTTCATGGTGAATGTGGCCCAATCTCCTATGCCACAGCTCGCCATCATCCCATCTCACCAATCCTTCTGCCTTGCATGCCATTGCTGCACAGCCATTTACATGCACTTGATAAAGGTTCCTGACTCGAACCCCTAACTTCCGGCTTTCTCCAGTTGTCTTACTGCGCAGGAAGGTATTTCCCTCGCTGAAAAAAACATCATATCCCTTATCTTCTAACCTCACCACAGAGATAAGATTCTTTTTCAATCCTGGAACATGCATCACTTCCTTCAATATGAAGGGTTACCAGACTCCCTCTCAAAGGAAATGGTACCAATACCAGTCGCACTGTATCTACCATCATCGCCCATCTCGATGTGCACTCCAAGATATTTCTCATCCAGATCAGAAAACAAATCTCAATCTCCTATCATGTGAAAAGATGCACCACTGTCCAAGAACCATACCAATCCCATCACACTTGATACCAAGCATGTGATCAACGAAAATCCAGCTCAAACTGCGAGGCTAAGGCCTCTCCCACTGCAGATCTAGCAGCTTGCTTATTTTTCTTCTTCTGCGGACAATTTGTGGCATAATGTCTGTGCTGGTGAGAGTGAAAGCACTTCACCTTGGACATGTCCTGCTTCTTGTCTTTCGCACCAGAATGAGAAGCTTTCTTATTCTTCCCCTTCTTTGCTTTGGCAGCCAAAGCGCAATTTTCTTCATCAGATGCCTTTGATGAAGATCCGTCCTGGTATTCCACCTGATCTCCTCTTGCACAAGATCTGATCAAAGTATCTCCCATCCTAGAAATTTCTCCTGACCATTAACAGAGTCTTGATAAGAATGCCAACTCTTCGGAAGACCAAGGAGAGCTAAGCTCACCAAGTCCTCATCATCGACAGTCACCCCCACACTTCCCAGTTCATCCCGACATTGAGTGAACTTCATGAGATACTTGGGCATACTGTCTCCTTTCTCACACTTAATGTTTCTGAGTTTATCCTTGAGCGCCAACTTCCTCTGGTCGCTCTTTATTTGGAATAGATCTGTCAATGCTTTCCACATCAAGTTTGGAGAAGCCTTTCCATGCAGGCTGGATACAATGTGATCCTTCACACCCTCCAACAAAATACTTTGACACTTTGCTGTCTTCTTTTGCCAAGCCTCAACGTGCGCAGCATCAGTAGGCTTTGGGACCTCCGCCTCTATGAACTCCTTCAACCCATTGTCATCTGACACCACATCCATCCTATATTTCCATGCAATATAATTCAAGCTACCTTCAAGGGCATACTCCAATCGCAATCCGTTGAAAGACATTTCAACTTTGACACCAAGAAAACACTGCTGCAAATTCGAATTCCACCAACTCAAAACTCAACCGCTTCTTATCTAAAATTCGTGAGAATAAAGTATTTCTCGTACAAAGATTGACTATATGGGCTTTTACTGGATATCTCACCTTCCAAAAGAAGGATGAATCCAGAGGCTACTTGGACCGATTACAGACTCTGCCTGAAGAAATAAAATATAATCACTTTCTGAATAATAGATCTGATGATCAACTCTGCTCTGATACCATGTAGAAATTTTGAATAATATGACAATTATTCACAGAGATTATCCCGATTATACACTATTTACGGAATGCATGCATAACTCATAACCTCCTCTATGTTGATCATCAATTTTGCAGAATTAAAAACAATGAAACATCAATCGCATGTGCACATTAACACAGTATGTAACCGGGGAAAGCATACAGCTGAAAACCCCCAACTATCTGTATATTATAATGATAGAGAACATGTAACAATACATAGTACAATACTCCTCACAAGTACTCAGTACTATCTCTACCTGTTACACACAAACTAGCTCAGATCTGAATCAAGTCACAGGTTCAAATCTCCTCCGCTGTTTGCCTGCCTCTACTGCGCAATCCAAAAGCAAGTATAGGAATGATCCAATCTTGTTTTCCTTGGCTTGTACTGTGCAATCCTCATTGGAAATCTCAATCACTGATTGTACAAATCTCATGCACAGCTATAGTCACAACTGATAGTAGTCTCCACCTCTAACACCTGTCTCCACTGAACTGTCCATGCACTGAGTTAACTAATGTATTCTTTAGTTGCTTTATGAGTTAATAATTAGTGAATTAATTAATAATTAATTCACATCACTCATCACTAGTGTATTCTGCAGTTAGACTAAATACAACTAGTTCAACCAAGTCAAACTGAACACAACTCCATCAACTCCTCAATCAACTCCACCAAACTCAATCACTTGAGTTCTAACTGAAGTCCATCATGCAATAGCTCAACTGACCCATAAGAAAAACGTAATTCCTTTTGGCAGTTGCATGTGCCACATTCGTAGCTCGAACTGAAGTGCTCCAAGAAGATAAGATAATGTTTATAGTCCAAATGTTATTAAGAGCTTATAATATTCGACTGTTCTGTTTTTAGCCCGGCAGTCTAAAAATTGACTCCGCCCATATGTCTAAAAATAGAAGTCCATCTATTTTTACCAACATGACCAATCATCCACAAATAGCATCCTACAACTCATAGACCATGATCCATATGTCTAAAAATATACATAGTCTAAAAATAGACTTTGCGCCAAAAATAGCCTGCGGGCCCACTTAGTGAAGGCGACTCCTTTCCACTAAGCTCCATCATCTTGTTGCATTTTCAACAGTTTTAGTAACAAGATTCCATCATTCAGGTAATCCAAGGCTACACTAACATAAACATATGTATTATATTTTCCATGAAAAATAACATACCATTGATAGGAAAAGTCAAAATTTAGATGGTTAAACACAAATTCTATAAATAAAAATTATATATTTGGAAAGGTAATTCATTTTCTACATTTCATAATTTTTTAGCATCTTCAAATTTATTGTCTAAATACTTCTAATCATTCCTCCAATTTACGTATTATTTTTTTTCCAGATTTGCATTGCTACCAATATATCATGAGAGACCATCATTAGCTTGCACCCACCCCTTATTTAAAGTAGTCTTATTCCATAGCCTCCTCTTTCCTTTACCACCTAAGTTACCTAAAAAATCAATACCCCCCTCATGTCATGTATACTTCATGTCAAACATGACACTAGCGTGACATGTGTATGACATGAGTTTGAATTGTGTCCTATGCACCAGACACAACTCAAATTCATATTGGACATCGTTCACACACGTCTACAAAAAAGTGACCCCCATGCACTTCAAAACTCATTTTCACCTTTTTTTTTACTCATTCAGTCAAGTTTTTTGAGCAAAGGGGGGATTTGGAGTGTGACTAAGGGAGAGTAACAAGTGTCAAAGGAGATTTGAAGTGATGGTAAGTGTATTTTCCAACAATATATATATATATATATATATATATATATATATTACAACAATTTGTTTTTCCTCTAGAAAATTCTTTTTCTTACAACAATTTGTTCGTTTTTCATATCACAACAATCATGGCTCAATAGCTAGAATACATATCTAATATCTACCCTATTTTGTATTTACCATTAGAATTCCTCAACCTACATGATTCAATGAGGTAGTATCTATGTAATACATTTTGATTATGATCACTGAATGAGAATATTGTAGTTTCTGATTTTAATTTCTTGTGTGTTTGTCAATTTATCACCTTTGATTGTAGTACTATATATATATAACAGAATTTTAATCATCATTACTTAAATTCTTTAATTTCTAAATTGAATCTTTGTCAATATTTTATTTTTTATCAATATTTATTATATTGGCCTATTATATTAGGGCGATAGTCCTTTCTTTTGAATCAATTAACCTCCCAATTTCGTCTACCTATTCACTATTATTTGACACTTGTATCCTGATTCTTGATGGCAGTGGAATGAGACAAATAAACGGTTCATCGCTTCATTTACATGTGTTTCACTGTATTATGTCACGTTCTTCATTTACGGGCGGAGTGGGAATTTGGGAAAAAAGCGTGAGATGTTATATCCATTCGAGAGTAAGCATGAAATATTATCCACACACATTTATTCTCATTTCTTGAACTGCTATTCATCATAAACACTTTTCCCAATTTGTAATAGACATGCATACACCTCTTCACCTCCTCTTTCTTTTATTGGCCTCCTCGACAGCTCTTGTTTCTGCAAATTTCTACAATGATGTCGACATTACATGGGGCAATGATCGTGCTAAAATCCTTGACAATGGACAACAGTTGCAGCTTACTCTTGACCGCTCTTCAGGTACTATTTGAAGTTCTGCTTTTCTTCTGCTAGCTACACAATTTTCTTTCAATTAAATTTAGCTAAGCCAAGATAAGCTAATATTATTATTCTTCTTCTTTGATGACATAATAAGATAATATTAATATTCTTATTTGATGACATGATGTTGTATTCAATCCAAGAAAGAGCATCTATTTCCCAAGATTGATATGCAAATCAAGTTGGTACCTCGCAACTCTGCAGGCACAGTCACTACCTTTTATGTAATTAACTCCACCTTATTTGAATTCAATTAATTAGCACTACCTTGGTTCATTAGAATGAAGGTATAACTTCGGCTAACATGTTGTTCTGGTTATGGTTGTCTGCAGCTATCATCTCAAGGGATGAAATAAACTTTGAATTTATACGCAACCTATCTGGAGATCCTTATATTTTGCACACTACCATGTAGATACGGTGTTGTGAGAAATCCCAAATTAGTATCTAGGAATATGTCATTTCATAAAATCAATTTCAAATCCAAAATTAAAAACCTAAGATTTGCAATACAACAGTCTTACACAAACACTATACATGGTTTGAATGAACACGAGACATGGTCAGAATCATTGAGACATACACTATTTATACTCGAAATTTTTAATCCAAAATTTGCAGTACAACACATGCCTTTCACAAAGTCCTTTTTGGAATCATTCAGACAATTAAAATCTCAGGACTAGACCAGGCCAAATGTTTTTGACGAATATAGTTCAAATCCCATCGAGCAACCAAAAATCTATATAGCATATCATTATAAATTTTCTATTATTGCTGCCAAAATTTAAGACATAAAATATGTGAATATTAGGATCTAGAACTGTCATTTTCCAAATTCAAGTGGCTGATCCACAAAGCCTTCAATTCGGCCCCAACAATTCCTTCAATTCAGCCTCAGACGTTTCAACCATTTTCTTTACTTCTCTGGTGACCTCATACAGCATATCCATGATTTCCTTCGTTATTGGTTCGTAAACGAGCCTATCTTCTGGGCTGTTATTTGGTATGTGCATCAGCAAAACTAGGCGCTTGAAAACGATTGGATTTGAAACTAGGGCCTTCCCGGTACTGGGGACCTTCGACTCCTTATCAATGTCAGTTCCTCCATCTCTCTCGACTTCTTCCTCCTATTCTTTGTCTTCCTCCCTATGATCTCCAGCAGAAGTCTTGTATTCCCCAACTGCCTCGGTGTGATGTACCTCTATTTCATCTTCCTCATGTTGCTCACCCCATGCCTGCTTCCATAGATTAAAGAGTTCCTTTTCATGCATGCTCTTGTAAGCAAAAGCATCTTGTTTGTCTTCCCCTGAACCATTTTGTTCTTATCCAATTCATAGAGAAGCCCTGCAACAATTGCAGGAAATGGATATGGGCAGGCAATAAGGTCATGCTTGAATAACAGAGATGAAAACCAAATTATGTACGTACTATGATCACTCTTCGCATTCATTCTTTTTCTTTCAATATAAAACAATACAGTGACCTCTCAAACTAGCTCATGACCGTGACATTCTTGTAATTTGTTGTTCAGAGTTTTTGTAGAGGGTAGTCTTGTTCGAGTGTTTAAGAACATGGAGACAAATTTGGGTGAAGTGGCTAGAAATTATCATTATCCCAAAATCCAAGCAATGAGGGTCTACTCCAGCCTTTGGAATGTAGATGATTGGGCGACTAGGGTGTGCTTGTGAAAACCGACTGGACTAAAGCTCCATTTGTTGCATCCTTCAGCAATTTCAATGTTGCTTCTACTTCTTCTTTTGACATTGTTGTAGAGGAGGAGGATTTGGAATCAAACTAAGAGCAGAGGCTGGAGTCGATACGAAATAACTAAATGATCTTTGATTACTGTGCATACACCAAAATATTCCACAGGGACCGCCTCCAGAATGCAAATGACCCCTCAATTCAATTCCATTCGATTGAATTCAAAGAATGAATTCAATGGATACTCGACCCTTCCATTGATTCTTTCCTTCCAAGTATTCTGATTCATTTCTATTACATTAATTCTTTCATTCTTTCTCAAATGCACACAAACACATGTAAAATATTAGAGGGTATCAATCATTTCATTTTGGTATTGGTATAGAAAAGCGAGAATCTTTTTATATTCAATGGCTACATCATTTCCTTTAGGGTTACCACGTGTTCGCGTTTTACTCTTTTAACTCTTTTCTGAAGCTCTTGGATCGAAATATGAAAGGCACATACAAATACATTGATATATATATATATATATATGACAAAATTTAGGATTTAACACAAAATGTAAACTGACAAAGGTTTTTCCTCACAAGTAGAGTTTAGGCATATTTATTTCTGGTTTAATTTTTACAATTACTAATTGAAATATAAAAATCCTTTATAAGAGTATTGCCATTTTCATCGAGGGAAAGAAACAATACAATTGAAAAATAAAAGTAGGGAACCATTCTTTCCATTCCTTTTAAATAATATGAATATGAAGTATTTTGAGAATATATTCAAATTTTTGTGATTCAAACAAGCATCCTCCTCAGTCAAACTTGGAATGGGCCAGGATGAAGTCACAAGTTCTGAGCTAACTCCTTATTATTGACTACTAACAATGCTACATTTTTGAGGAGTGGGCCATGATGAAGGCACAAGTTCAAAACTAACCCCCTATTATTGACTACTAACAACACTACAAAATGAAATTAGGGCTTGGTAGCATAGGCGTGTCAGAGCTGTTGGACACATGATGGCCATGCAGGAGGACATGTCTCCGTTTGTAGAGGCACTAATTGAGGTCACAATACAGGCTGAACAGGAAGCCCCTTCACAATAATCTCCTCCAACTTGAAAAACTCATGCTTCTAGTCATTCTTGGAGACAATCAATTCAAAGTTGCAAATTTCTTTTTTGATAAATGAGATACTCTTTTAATTTTCCTTTCTTAAAAACGATCTACCCAATACTTTATGAGAAGTTACTCAACTACATATAAGGATATTTATAATGATGTAACCAACACTTCTTAGGAAGTTATATAACCATATATATGGGTTTATTACAGTTTGTACCACAACCAGAAATATTTCTAACTTCACATTGAAATTTGTAAAAGATCACCTAAAAAGATGTTTCAACTTTTTCTCAATTTGATTGTGCTATTTTCATTTTCATATTGACACTACAAAGTTAATCAATTAATGGGTTGAGATTCCACTTTTTATTTTTTTATTAAATAGTGAAATATTCTCCCTCGAAAGGTTGATAATTTTTGGATATTGAATTCAAATGCACATGTCTTTGAAATTATCACAATTTAGCACTCCTATCGACCTCTCTTGGCACCTTTTGGGGAAATTTCTAGTTTTAATTCTTCCTATATAAATTGTCCTACATGTCCTCTTTTATGGCTTACCATACTATTATTTTAGTGTTATTCACATCCTAGCTGATATAATTTATCACTAATGATTGTGACATGACACTTTCCCTTCTATAAAGATAATTTAAGCTCTAGAAAATTGAAAACAAAATAGTAATCACTTTGTTTAAAGTAAACAAATAATCACTCTTTACAATTTATCCTTTTCCTTCTTCCAACTAAATCATTCTCAATGTCATTAAATTATGTGAGATATGAACATAATTAAAATATAGTGTAAAGTTTTTTTCTTAAAATTACGCACTGAATAAACTTTACACCCATCCAAACAAAGCTCATTATGAACATTGTCTTGAAATTCCTTAAGATAGATGCAAACTGTAAGGCCTTTAGGTGCCCAAGAGTACACCCATCTCACTTGAGTTCCCAAGGCACCGGTCCCTCCTTGCTAAGTTGGCATGATGGCATGGAAGGCACCCAAGTCAGCTCGAAAGATGCCCACATGATGGTGTCCATGGTGGGCTCCAGTATTGCAGCAATAATGTTGCAACTCCTGGGACTCCCTTCTTTACTTTTATCAACCCGGTAGTTCGTAACAAACTTGGAAGTGACGGTGTTATATGCACAAGTACTACCTCTTGCCGCAGGCTGTCACTTGATTAGTTGGCACAACTCCGCTAGGAGCTTAAGCCAACTTCTATGAGCTCTTAGAAGAAGCTTTGAACTATGATGGATAAAAACTAACTCAACCAGAGGCTAATCTACTTGCAGAAAGAAGTTGAAAGCTAGAAAGGAACGCAAACCCTAACAAACCCTAGTTTTACCGACTAACCCTACTGGTGCAAGTAAAAGGATGAAAGCTACAGAAATGGATGCTATTGACTTCTAGAAAGGTAAAATGCATGTGACTAAACTACTTCTGAAGAGAAATATGAAGAAAACATCTTTTTGCATGTTCTTTAACTGTTTTTGACTGTGCAGAGGTTGACTGGAAAAAGGAAATGGAGTAGGCACTTGCAGGAGGTTGGGAAGGTTAGAAGAGGGTCTAAGGGGTCCCTAGCACCCTTCCAGAGAGTTTCACAGTGTTCGGATCTTGAGAAACCACTTTCGTGAGCTTCTACAGGAAGTTTGCAGGGGTTCTACAGGATGTTCTCTGGCTTCTACAGGATGTTTCTACAGGATGTTCCGAAAGTGGATTTTGGAGGGTTGATGGTGGAAGAAAGGTGAAGAAGTGGGTACAGAGGTTGGATGATGATGTGGAGGGGTCCAGGACTTGGCGAACGAAGCGGGTGAGTGATAAGGATGGTTGGATTTGTTCAAGGAGGGGTAGAGCAATGTTGCACAAAAATATGGAAATTAGGTCAAAGTGAAGGAATGTAGTAAATGTGAGGCAAGAATCAGAGTTAGAGGATGGAGCAGGTGGTATTGATGGAGTAGGGGTAGGCAAAGAGGTATCACAGGTGCTCTGCAAGTTATTTTCCAACTATTCAAACAAAGACTCGGAAAACCAAAGACCTATCTACTTTAACCTAATCTGACCTAAATATCAGCAAAGAAAATGAACAGAAGTTTATTTGCAATGAAATCATGTGAAATAGATATGAAAACTAAGCAATCATGAACCTGAGCATGTAACCACAACTGGTATCAACTTCTGCAAATGAGAATCTAACACTAACAATTGCATGATGAAGCAAAGACAGTGTTTTTGGTGGCAGCAAGGACACCTTGGTCTCAGCTCATGGTCCCACAGAGGGAGAGGTGAGATCAGGGGTGCTTGATGGCCTTTTTCTGAAGATCTTCTCTGTTATTAACCTATCAAATCAATCTGAACATGAAAAGCCTTTTTAATCATCAAAAATGACTTAGGTAACCAAGCAAGACTTTAATCTACTTAACAAAAAGTATTTGATAAAGACATTAAAAACATATAACAGTGCACGAAGGAGGCCTTGGCACTTGGGTTGGGCTCAACCCCAAGAGCTACAGGATCCTAAGAAAAAGCTCAAAACTGATGCCAAATGAAACTTGTTTCCATTATTAAAAAATAACCATGTCACAAAGAAAGTTGTACAGCAGAATCTACAAAATGAGCTAAAAAACTAACAGCACTATAGTGTAAAATACAACTGCTCAAAAACTAGCCTACAAAGGCTGGAAGCATTCCTATTTATGCACTACGAGGGTCTCCAATAGCCCTCCTTAACTCGAGGGGCTCGGCTGCTTGAACTACCAGTGATCAGTCACTTTACACAAAACTGCTCGGCTACCCTTGGGAATCCTTTTCGGTGGCCTGCTGAACTCCGAGCATAGGGTGGAGAATTCGAGGAAGGGGCCATTTAGTGCAGGAGACACCCTTCCTATGAATCCTGACCCTTGTTCCTTCATGCTTGGCTATCATCTGGCTCATAAATGTTTGGCCTTGGTCCAAAATTTGTCCAAAAATCTGCAATAACCACGTGTTAGCCTTCTTGGTCAAGTGACTATTCTCATTCGTTCAACTAACATAAATATACTCAAAAAACATGCATAAACTATGAAAAATGGTGGATTGATGAAGAACAATAGGCAAAATGAGCCCAATAAGTTACCCATTTTTGGGGCTCATCATCACCCCCTGCTAAATGGGTTGCTCATCCTCTGAGCAACTAATCTAGCTCATCATCCTTGATAGCTTTGACTGCCTCTCTCACGTCCCAGGCCTCTGAGGTGATGTCTTCTTCTCGGTCATGAAATCCTGCTTTTCTTTCCACTTCCTCCCACTGCCTGTTTTCCTCTTCTTCCTTAACTCCTTCCAACAATCCCAAAAGCAAGGGAGGACTGAACTTTAGGCCAATCCAATTGGCCTGCAAATTTTGCATTGACTATTTATAGAGGGGTACCCTTGCCAAGGCCTCCCTCATCCTAGTTGGAGAGTGGTATTCTATTATCTTCAAACTATGGGGTAGTGTGTTCCACCTCCTTGTGCAAGCATGAAGGAAGTTATCCCCCAATAGTTTCTCCATGTCCTCAAAGTGGGCAATAGCTTGAGCTTGTCATTCAATGTAATCTGGTAAATCCTGAGGGTTGTTGGCCAAGTGCTGGTGGGTGCTTATCAATGCTGAGGGATCCTCTGGCTCTGCTCTGATCATTAGTAGTTCACGGAGTTCCCTGTTTATAGTATCTCGGACCTCTGCTGCCTTTTTTTCCTCATGATTCAACCAAGACGCTATGGCCATAAGTTTCACATCTCCTACCACAGCGTTAGGATCCCACGAATTCATGTTTGGAAGGGCCAAGTTGTGTAAATAAAAATCTGATAGTTTAGCCTTGTCCTCTGATGAGCTACTGTCACATAAAGCCATGAATTGATGATAGTTTTGAAATGGAGTAGTGCCCCTTTGGGCTAAGGTGTTAATCTGGAACTGCAACCATTGATCTTTAAGGTACAACGCGTATGACTTGGCAGGCTGCCTACACTGTACGACCTCTATTGCCCAGCTGGCCATGCAGGCCAGTTGGGCTTCCTTCTCATGTACCTGTTGCCTTAGAGACTGTATCTCCTCTGCTACCTGCAACTCCTTCTCCTATAGCTATTTTGTTAGTGCCTCGATCTCAGCCTACAGCCCATCCTTTCTTTGCTATTCATCCAAAGTTTCTTTGTCTGTTGGAGGCTTTTCCCGTTGTTGTTGTTCTCCTAGAATGGAGGGCTTGTCTTCCTTATGGATTCCCTGTAGTTGTAGCTGTTGTTTCAGCAGCTCATTCTCTTCCTATAGTTTGGCCCTCTAACTGCTTTCCACATGCTTCACCATGGCCAATTCTTTCCTTGACTCCCTGAGTTGTTCTTATAGGGGGCCTATGTCTGCCACACCCTTGGACTTGGCAATCCTCATCCAAGTGTGAGTCCTAATTCTTTATTCTTCCAGTGCAAAGAATAGTGGCACCGCAAATTTCTGGGGAATTATTTTCCCAGCTTCTAACAAGTTATAGTATGAGCCCAAACTGGGCTGAGGGCTTGGTTCCAATATTTCCTTTGTCCTTTCTTCTTCCTGTGATTGTTTGGCCGCCTTTTCCTCTAATTTCTCTATCTCTTTTAGCTTAGCCCGAGTTTCCTGTAGAGATTTCTCAGCTTCCTGTAGAACTGTCTTTGAGTCCATTATCTTTAGTCTCTCTCTCCAAGTGGAAGTTTTTTGGCTTCCTCGTTCATAGGTGATGGATATCTTTGAAGGAGACCCTTCCTTTGGTTTAGGGGTTGTGTCCTCAATGATAATTGGATCCTTTGACTGTGGCTCGGGTCTGCCTACTTTGATCCGTGTGCTCCTTCTTGCCTTAAAGTACATGGAGGTTCACCTCTTTCGCTTCCCTTTTTGTTTTGGAGGTGTTTTTAATGTGGCAAGCACAGTTGCTTCCTCTCTTGCCAATATTTCTGGTGATTTCCCCTTTTGTTGTTCTATTTCCATGCTTCATGTAGAAGTCTCTGTGTCAACTATTTCTGCCTGTATTGTGGCCAACTCAGGATCTGCCTTTACCTTTTGTTTTGGTGTGACTGCTGTGGCTGTGCCAGCCTTTACTTGGGATGTTTCTGCCTTCTCTGCTCTCCTCTGCAGTCTCTTTTCCCTTGGTGTTTGTGCTATTGTTCCTTGCTCTGTTTTAGGCTCAGCAATTAGGCCCTTTCCCTCTTTCTCTTTTTGTCATGCTTGTGCTTGTTTATCCTGTGTTTCTTTACCACTGGTTTTCTCTCCTACTTCAATGTGTTCCCCTTCTTCATTGCTGGATGAGGTGAGCTCCTCGGCCAAAATTCTAATATCGTCATCTCTGGACATGTTTCGGAAAATTTCCCAAGAGAGGGGGACAGTGTAGGTGTGGAGGGCATCTTCCACTAAAAGTTTGATGAGCCCATGATGGGCTAACTAATCTGGTGTCCCTTCATTCAATTTTGTGCCACATTCACTTAATGACTGTAGAAGAAATTAGGTGATGCTCAACTTCTCTTCTGGAGGTAAATCCATTCCATGTCTTAGTTCATTCAGCAACCTAAAATGACAACCGTAGTCAATGTTGAACCTCCCTTCACAGGTAATGTATTTCATGATTTGGAAACTAACTTCGCTCCAGAGAGGAGGTAAGCTAGTTCTCTAGACCTCGTTCTTGTCTTCTACAGGATGTTCCTCAGGCAGGAAGAATGCTTTCTTGGCTGCCTAGCCTGATTCCCTTTCTTCTTTGCTCCAAGGGAGCCCTAATGGGAGACCAGTAACACGACCTATGAGATCAGGGGTAGCTTCTAGGGTCAAACCTCTAAAATTCACTTTGGCCTGTGTCTTTGATTTAGGTTTTAGGGACATTAAGAATTCCTTCGTTATCTCATCGTCATGACCCTGAATTTTGTCACAAAAGGACATCCAATTGGCATGGGTGAAGAGGTCCACCACCTCCGGATGCTCACGCAGCTTGCTGGGATCTAAAGGTTCTTTCCTGATAAACCCCCTTGGCATGGTGAGAGTGCCCTGTTTTATGCTCTGATCAGAAAAGGGAATGTTGTTTATGGATTTCTTCCCTGAACTTTGAGAAGGGATTTCAACTACCAATTAGCACTAATTCCCTGGCTTTAAGGCTGTTGATGCCCAGAAATCAGTTGTCCATTTATGAAGGAAGAAATTGGGTTTCCACAGGCAGAGTACAGAACTCAATGTTTATTCCCAGCATAGATACAAACATGCAAATTCAAATTCTTCATACACAAGCTAGCCCTCACAGTTGCATATCTTTCCTACAGGAGAATATATATTTTTTTTAACAGGAACTATGGAGGAGAATTTTGACGCAAAAATGACTGAGAAATATCGTGCAACACACAGGCAAACTGCTATTTCCAACTCACACGCGGATTTTTCTCAGACTCCCCAATTTGAGACAGTTCAATTCACCACCTTTTCGAAACATACCATGCATGGAAGAGTGTTTTCGAGCCTACCTCTCTCGGAACTCCAAATTCGACGAAGAAAAGTCCAGGCTTCCCTGCTCTGGAAAGCTGTGCCGTACTTCCTGTAGAGCTTCTTCTTGTAGAACTCTTGCCAGCTTCTGTAGGATGTCACTGTGCCTCTGAACAAGCTCGGTACGTGGGAGATTTTTTTGAAACAGGCCGAAAAACTCAGTGGAGGACGACGGGTTAACAGATTTTGGAAGCAGAGGATGCGTACTTCGGCCGAGGACGTTGCAAGTGCAAATGAACAGCGGGTGGTGAGAGTCTTCAGCCGAGTATCTTTTAACTGCGGCGCAATTCGTGGTGAGGGGATGAGGTGGCCGGACCGAACCGTTGATCCAACGTCACGACCATCATTTCTCTGCATGTCTCTGACCGCCATCACCTCCCCTCTGCCATTAACCGCTGCCACCACTACCAGTCCCAACGATTTTCCCTGACTAGACAATCCACACCTGTCGGCTGCACGTTTCGTTGGTAATTTTGAACGTAACTGAGCTTTTTCAAATCCCACGAAGCTATGTAACTGGCTGAGGGTGTCCAGTTGACTAGCCACCGATCCCGTTCAATCCGAACCATTTTCACAGTCATGCAGTTTTTGAAATATAGTTTATGCAATTGATAAATGAGTTTAGACACTTACCTGCATGGTCGTGGACGCGTTATGCAGACTTTGGGTCTTGGAACCACTGCTTCGCTTGTTGTTGCCTTGTGCACGGGTGTTAGAACCCATTCCTTCATTTGTTGATGTTGTATGCATGGGTTTTGGAACCTGATCCTTCGGTTGTCAATGTTGCATGCACAGGCTCTGTTGGGTTTTGGCTGCCAAGAATGTTTTCACATCCAAAAGGAGCCTTTTGCATGTTCCCTTTGTTGATCTCGGTTGTCCTTGCCTCTAGAGTATGTCTTCCAGAGGGATCAGCTACTACAAGATTCCTGTAGGATGTCCTGTAGCTGCTTCTCCTCCTGTGACGCAAGCTAAATGAGCAGGGCTATATTGCAGATGAGGGATTCGTTGATGAAGAGTCTAGATGGAGTTTGGACAAGTAGGGTGAGCGAGACTTTGTTACTTGACTTGTCACTAAAAATTCTTGTTGTCAATATGAGGAAAACAGTGTTTCTTGTATGACTGTGCAGGAACACATAACTAGGTGGGTGACGGAGGTGTAAAGAGATGGAACAGGGTGCCATATGGTGATGGGTGGAAACAGGGGTGGCTGCAGGCCTAACAAATAGATTCCAACCTTCAAATTCCCCTCCAAGATCGATTTGGCTTGCCCGAAGGTTCTACAGGATGTTTATTGTAGAAGACATAGACTGCCTGTAGAATAGGCAGAACTTCCTGTAGAAGGAGAAATCTTCCCCCGAATATGATCAAATCCTAGGAGAGGCGAGTGGTCATGGAGGAAGTGTCTGTGAGAGTGTCCCATAGCCTGGTACGGACCCCTCTCCTTGTTTTTCGCGACCTTCCTAACCTGGAATATATTCCTTGCAACCTGCAATTATTCCACAGAGATTAGGCCTTTTTTTTTTGAGAGGGAGAGAGAGAGAGCCGGGGTGCCTCCATGAGGTTTTCACCCTCACTGTCTGCCTCGGGCGCCTCTAAGAAGTTTTCATCCAGGGATCTTTTCATTTCATTTATCTATTTTTTTCTTTTTTTATTTTTCTCTTTTTCTCTTTTTTTGATGCTCAAGGTGTGGGTGGAGTAGAGACAGGGCCTTGCTCCACTACCAGCACTAATTGGTCCAAAGTTTCAATGAACTCCTACCTCGAAAGGGGTTTCCTATAGATTTTCAATCGATGGCCATTGACGAGCATGGGGATGGCTTCTTCATCAATGGTCCTGATAAGGACTGAACCATTGTCGTTGCATTTCTCCACTGTATATGGTCCTAACCACCTTGTCCTCAGTTTCCCTTTGAAATCCTTGTATCTTGAGTCATATAGCAATGCCCAATCTCCTGGCTGGAATTTCTTTTCATTAAGGTGTCGGTCATGCCATATCTTCCTCTGGAGTTGAACTACTTCTGAGTGGAGGAGGGCCTGCCTTCTCTATTCATCTAATCCATTCAGTTGTAGTAATCTTTCCTGTTATGCATGGCTGAGATCTAGGTCCAGCTGAGCTGCCACCCTCAATGTGTTGTACTTGAATTCTATGGACAACAGAGCCTTCTTCCCGTAGACTAGCTCATAAGGTGTGAAACCTGTTGTAGTTTTCCAAGTGGTGTTGTAGGCCCAGGTGGCCTCAACCAAGCGATCTGCCCAATCCTTCCTGCTGCTGCTCACCACTTTAGTCAAAATATCTTCCAACGATCTATTAGTAACTTCCACCTACCCATTAGCTTGCGGATGATAAGGGGTGGAAGTTTTGTGCTTGATCTTGTGATGAGCGAGCAGGTCTTCAATCAGGTTAGAGGTGAACTAACCTCCTTAATCGGTGATTAGATCTCTTGGGTAGCCAAATTTGTAGAAGATATTTTCCCTTAAAAACTCAGCCACTTTTCCTTCTATCGTTGCCTTGATTGCCTTGGTTTCTACCCACTTTGTCAGGTAGTCTGTGCACACAATGATGTAAGACCTTTGCTTTGAAGGAGGGTTGATAGGACCCACAAAATCCATGCCCCACTTCTCAAATGGCTCGAACGTCACTTGAGGTTGGAGGGGAATTTCATCCCTTGGAGTTGGTTTCCCCTTCCTTTGACATCGGTCACATTGGCTGATGTATCTTCTGACATCTTGATGAAGAGTGGGCCAATAATAACCTGCCTGTAGAATTTTGAAGGCAATCCTTTTCATTGTGAAGTGACCTCCACAGGGCCCATAATGATAGGTTAGGAGGATGTCGAAAACTTCCTCCTCCTTAACACAATGCCTCAAGATCTGATCTGGGCCAAGTTTAAACAGGTTTCCCCGATCCAAGTGAATGGCGCATTTTTCCTCACAATTTTTCTCTTCTCTATTGAGGATAGGTGTGGAGGGAACTGTGCTGGGACCAAGTAATTTTCTATATCATCAAACCATAGAGAGAGTACTGAAATAGAAAACAGGTGTTCATCTGGCATCTGGTCATCCACTGTCCCTTCTTCACCTGTAGGCAAATCCAATCTAGACAAAAAGTCAGCAAAAACATTTTCCTTACCTAGCTTGTCCACAATGGTCAAATCAAATTTCTGCAAAAAGAGTAACCATCTAATGATACGAGCATTTACATCAGGCTTATTCATTAAATATCTAATCGCAGCATGATCAGTGTGTACGAATGTTTGATAACCAGTGATGTAGTGTCTGAACTTGTTTAGGGAGTGGACTACAGCCATGAACTCTTTTTCGGTTATAGTATAGTTCATCTCTGCCTTGGACAGGTTTTTTCTAACAAGGTATATGGCATATGGTAGTTTCTCCTCATCTTGTCCTAAGGTTGCCCCTATGGCTTTGTTCGAGGCATTGGTGTGGATGTGGAAAGGTAGGGCCTAGTTTGGACCTCTCAAGATCGGGGCAGACACCAGCTTATCTTTCAACTCATCCAGAGCCCCTTGACAGTCGTTAGTCCATTTAAACTCAACATCTTTCCCTAAGAGGCCAAACAATGGCGAGGCTAGCTTACTGAAATCTTTAATGAATCTTCTATAATATCCTGCTAAGCCTAGAAAACTCCAAACATCTCTTACCTTTTGAGGAGGTGGAACCTTTTGGATGATAGAAATTTTGTTAGGATCCACCTGTATTCCTTGCTGAGAAATGGTATTACCTAACACGGTCCCTTCGGTCATCAGGAATTCACATTTTTCAGGACTGAGGGACAAGCTCATCTCAATACACTTTGCTAAAACTTTTCCCAGGTTAGACAATGCTTCTTGGAAGTTAGACCCATAAGGAGTAAATTCATCCATATAGATTTCCACCGAATCGTGAACCATCTCAGCAAATATTCTCAATACTGCTCTCTGGAAAGTGGCAGGAGCATTGCATAGCCCAAAGGGAAGGACCCGGTAGGCAAAGGTTCCCCAAGAACAAGTGAAGGTGGTCTTATCTTGGTCTTTCGGGCTGATTTGGATTTGATTATACCCGCTGAACCCATCTAGGAAAGAAAAGAACTTCTTCCCTGCCATCCCATCTAACACTTGATCTATGAACAACAAAGGGAAATTGTCCTTCTTGGTGGCTTTGTTAAGTTCTCGATAATCTACACAGATTCTCGACTTCCCATTTTTCTTGGGTACAAGCACCAGAGGAGAAACCCATTCGCTGTCCGAGATGGGGTAGATGAATCCTGCATCCAACAACTTTTGCAATTCTTCTTTAATGATGTACTCCTTTGAGGCTGCCTGACTAGTTTACAATCCTCTTTAATGTAAATGTGATGGGTACAGACTGAAGGATGGACTCCTTTCATTTCCTTATAGCTCCAGGCAAAAGCCTCCAAATGGCGGTTCAATAGGCTACATAGCTCCTTCTCCTGAGAGGAAGATAGGGATGAGCTGATCTTTAAGGTTCTTTCAGGGCCAAATTCCACATTTTTAACTCTGGGTGAGGTCGGATCGGCGACACAAAGGTCCACTAAAGCGCTGGCTTGGGTACCTTCCAGTAACTCCTCTAACGATAGTGCACTGGGAGGTGGATTTTGAATCAAATTCTCGATCAAGTCATCCTCGGTCAGAGGACCTCCCCTGGCGGCTTCTACTGTGCACAATGGTGCAGAGTAGACTTCACCCTCATCTCCCTCCTCCAACTAGATTGGTAAGTCATGTTCTAACAGAGGTTTGGTAGGAGGGTATAGGACTAGCTGTTTGGACATAGGCCCATTCTTTATGGTCATGCTTCCAGCTCGACAACTGATGTAAGCATCCGCAGTAGCTAACGAAGGCCTTCCCAAAATGAGGGGGTATCCAGTGATTTTTTCCTTTGGTTGAAGACCAAGAAGTCCGCAGGGTACTCCCAAGAATCAACAGAGACCAGGACATCTTCCATAATCCCTTCGGGAGTCACGGTGGAGCGATCTGCCAACTGCAGTACTATCGAGGTCTTTCTTATGGAACTCTGAAGGTTAAGTTTAAGCATGGTGTCCCTAGTCATCACATTAATGGTAGCCTCTAGATCAATCAAGGTGTGGGGGATTATGGTGCCATTGATGTGGACATCAACTACAGGACTCCCAGGGTCCAAATATTTTGGACAAATTACTTGTCCCAACATCAGATCGGACAATTGTACTATGACATTGATAGTCAGGGCATCTCTCTTGCGCCTGCCTGGGTGCCTGAAACACTTCTCCTTGATTAATTTGTTGTAGATTGGTACATCTTTTATGGCCTGGAGAAGTGGGATTTTCACACACAACTGTTTAAGTTCTCCCAGAAGTTCAGTCTCCTCTAGGTTTGGTTGCGTGGCTACTATTAGTCTCTCAGGAAAGGGTGGAATGGCTTTGGGTTCACTTTCCTATTTCCCTTCCTCATCCTCTAGGGGAGGAGGTTGGCGATCTAGAAGGACCTTTCCAGACCGTAGGTTGATCTCCTGAATCTCCACAGCATAGGTAGGGCATGTCGTCTCTCCAATGTATACCTGTTGGGCCTATCTATATTTGGGGTTCAGGTTCGGTTGAGCAGGCATTTGGGGTTGTCTTGGAGGAGCAGGAGGTAATGGTTGTGGTTGAGTAGGAGGTGGAGGCAAAATAGCAGGAGGAGAGTTGTATTGGGGCCTCCACCCCGGTTGAGGTGCATTCCACTGAGGTTGTGGCTGGACATGAGAGTGAAATGAATGAGCAGCAGGTTGAGTATGGTATTGAGATGGATAAGACCAAGGAGGAGGTGTGGACCAGGAAGGATGAGCAGGGGGGCCCCAAGAAGGCATGTGAGCAGATTGGTTTGGGTTGTAATAAGTTTGGGATGTTCCTTGCATTCCCTGCTGGTAAGGTCTGGACCCATGCGGCCTCCTTTGGTTAAGGAAGTAGAGTGGCTCAGTGGCCCCTTCAGCCCCTTGGTACATGGCTTTAAGTCCAGGTAAGTTTGGGCATTGGTTCGTGGGGTGGTCTTCCTCACAAACGAAACATAACTCCACTGAGTGCAATGGACGCTTGTTCTTAGGATGCTTCCTTGTACATCTGGGACAAAAAATGGCCAAAGCCCTCTCAGCTTCCTCTTTCTTCTGTTGGATTCGGAAAGTATCTAGTTGCATGGAAATGGTCTATCTCATCTCACTTTTGAGGTCTTCCATCTGATTAGCAAACTCATGCTTGGAGAAGGTGGTACTAGCTGAGAGTGGATTCCCCCTACCTCGTTTCCGGGCTACCCTAGAGTGGTTTCTAAACATAGTCTTTATGTTCTCATAAGGTAGTTGGTAGATGTCTCCTCCAGCTAGCAGATGGAGGGTATCTAGAAGGTCTTTGGGGACTCCTCGGAACCAACTTCAGAGATTCAGGGTCAAGCGTGCACCTGGCCCATTTATAGCTAAGTTGGAACCTTTCCTCGTAATCTTCTAAAGACTCATCACTTCCCATGGTCATCCGAAAGATCTCTCCCTTTGTTTCCTTTGACCTACAGTAGTCCCGGTATTTGTTGTTAAAGGCTTGTTGCATCTGAGCCCAAGTTGTGATACTATTTCCAGGTAGCCCCATGAACCAGCGTAGTGCTGCATCCTTGAGGGTAGAGCGAAAGAGTTTCAACTTTTGCTTGTCTTCTGCATAGTCATAAGTTCGACAAAGGACATCAAACTCAAACAGGAAGGTATTAGGGTCTTCAGTGGTCAATCCATGGAAATGAGGTAAGGCTGAGGGACTTATGTTTTTCATCTTCATGTCCCCGTTGGTCTCTCGGATGGGAAAGGCACCTTCTATTCTCTCCTCATCTTCTCTACCATTTCTGTTTTTAGCCATGGTCTCAAAAGGAATGTTTTCTTGCTCTTCTTCTATTATAGGATCTTCATATATCTCAGGAGGTTCACCTATAGGTTCTTCTGGATCACTGCCACCAAAGAAGAGAGAAGGGAGACTCAGTGATGTGGTGGGGGTGTTGGGTAGGAATTTTCTGGTATTGTCTCTATTGCTACGAGGCATGAAATGAAATATTTTTGTTTGCTCTTGTTTTTTTTCTACTTGTACCTGCAAAACTGAAATAGATTGAATTGAAACTAACTAAAATCTATCTTGCTGAAATGAAAATGCGGAATTGAAATGAAAGCAGGAAAGGACTAATCTATTTTGCTAAAATGAAATTGCAGGAATGAAATGCTAGGCTACACTTACAGAATTGAAATTGCGGAATTGAAATGTTAATCTACGCTTGCAAAAATGAAATTGCGGAATTGAAATGCTAATCTATGAAAGCAGGAAAGGTATAATCTACTTTTTCAGAAATGAAATTGCAAAATGGAAATGAAATAAACTACTTAGCAGAAGGTTGTAGTAGAAAATAGAAGAAAAACAGCAATCATAAATACTCTGACGCTTCCCCGGCAATGGTACCAAAAAAAATGGTGGGCTCCAGTATTGCAGCAATAATGTTGCAACTCCTAGGACTCCCTTCTTTACTTTTATCAACCCGGTAGTTCGTAACAAACTTGGAAGCGACGGTGTTATATGCACAAGTACTAGTTCTTGCCGCAGGCTGTCACTTGATCAGCTGGCACAAGTCCGCTAGGAGCTTAAGCCAACTTCTATGAGCTCTTAGAAGAAGCTTTTAACTGTGATGGACAAAAACTAACTCAACCAGAGGCTAATCTACTTGCAGAAAGAAGTTGAAAGCTAGAAAGGAATGCAAACCCTAACAAACCCTAGTTTTACTGACTAACCCTACTGGTGCAAGTAAAAGGATGAAAGCTACATAAATGGATGCTATTGACTTCTAGAAAGGTAAAATGCATTTGACTAAACTACTTCTGAAGAGAAATATGAAGAAAACATCTTTTTGTATTTTTGAATAATTTGTCAGGATTATTTTGCATGTGCTTTAACTATTTTTGACTATGGAGAGGTTGATTGGCGAAAGGAAATGAAGTAGGCACTTGCAGGAGGTTGAGAAGGTTAGAAGAGGGTCTAAGGGGTCCCTATCACCCTTCCAGAGAGTTTCACAGTGTTCGGATCTTGAGAAACCGCTTTTGTGAGCTTCTACAGGAAGTCTGCAGGGGTTCTACAGGATGTTCTATGGCTTCTACAGGATGTTCCAAAAGGGGATTTTGGAGGGTTGATGGTGGAAGAAAGGTGAAGAAGTGGGTACGGAGGTTGGATGATGATGTGGAGGGGTCCAGGACCTGGTGAATGAAGCGGGTGAGTGATAAGGATGGTTGGATTTGTTCAAGGAGGGGTAGAGTAATGTTGCACAAAAATATGGAAATTAGGTCAAAGTGAGGGAATGTAGCAAATGTGAGGCAAGAATTAGAGTTAGAGGATAGAGCAGGTAGTATTGATGGAGTAGGGGTAGGCAAAGAGGTATCACAGGTGCTCTGCAAGTTATTTTCCAACTATTCAAACAAAGACTCGGAAAACCAACGACCTAACTACTTTAACCTAATCTAACCTAAATATCAGCAAAGAAAATGAACAGAAGTTTATTTGCAACAAAATCATGTGAAATAGCTATGCAAACTAAGCAATCATGAACCTGAGCATGTAACCATAACTGGTATCAACTTCTGCAAATGAGAATCTAACACTAACAATTGCATGATAAAGCAAAGGCAGTGTTTTTGGTGGCGGCAAGGACACCTTGGTCTCAGCTCATCGTCCCACAGAGGGAGAGGTGAGATCAGGGCTTCTTTATGGCCTTTTTCTAAAGATATTCTCTGTTACTAACCTATCAAATCAATCTGAACATGAAAATCCTTTTTAATCATCAACAATGACCTAGGTAACCAAGCAAGACTTTAATCTACTTAACAAAAATTATTTGATAAAGACATTAAAAACATATAACAGTACACGAAGGAGGCCTTGGCACTTGGGTTGGGCTCAACCCCAAGAGCTACAGGCTCCTAAGAAAAGCTCAGAACTAATGCCAAATGAAAGTTGTTTCCATTATTCAAAAATAACCATGTCACAAAGAAAGTTGTACAGCAAAAGCTACAAAATGAGCTGAAAAACTAATAGCACTATAGTGCAAAATACAACTGCTCAAAAAGTAACCTACGAAGGCTGGAAGCCTTCCTATTTATGCACTACGAGGGTCTCCAATAGCCCTCCTTAACTCGAGGGGCTCGGCTGCTTGAACTACCAGTGATCAGTCACTTTACACTTGTGATGAGTAAATCAGGAATTATACTTGTGATGAGTATTGAATGTTAATTATGCTAATATAAATCAATATAACACACGAATAAGAGTATAAGTGCTAGAGGCATAGTCTTGAAGTGAAAGTCATATTTTGGTCACTATCATTGGGATGAACCTTGTTGATGCCACATGTCCATAGGACTCCACGCACGTTAACTTGAGTGAATTCTCTAGGTGTGTCATACGTGGTATCAAAAGTGATGTCAAAGAAGAGTGTTTGAGCATGATGTTGGAAATAATACTGAGAGGGGGGGTGAATCAGTATTATCAAGTTCTTTTAACAAATCTTCCTTATTTATACTTTGAATTATTTTTGCATATCAATACCATAAAATAATGAGCATGAACAAGAAACACAGATAGTCACACCAAAGAACACAAATGTAAGGTGGAAACCCAATGTGGGTGAAAACCACCTGCTGCAATATGTCTCTATCTTCTTTCAAATTAGAAACTCCTTTTACAATGGTTTTGTACTGGTGCAGTCCTTTACCAGTACGCAGGCTGCAACCTGCAGAGAGCTACAACTCTCTCTCTCGTTTTCCAGTCTCTCCTAGAAGGGAGCTACAACCCCCTACTTCTTTTCTTACAAGGATCACTTTTCATAAGTAAACATCAAATGATCATCAAGAACATGTAAGTTACATAGTCAACTGCAGTAACCAGATCAACAGTAATAGAACTAAACCCAGAACACCTTATCAACAGAAAAATTCAGTCAACAGAAGATCTTAAGACAGATACGCAGTTTTTCTTTCTGTGGCCAGCGTCGCTACGCACTTCACCTTCTGCTTCCCTGCGTATACCCGCAGAGAGCCTTCTGCTACACCGCGTACCGACGCACTGCTTCTTCAATCGCGTTGCGTACTGTTACTGCAGGTACGCACCCAGAGACACTATCGCGCCGCGTACTGCTACTGAAACCACGCACACATAGATACTATCGCGCTGCGTACTTTTACTGTGCGTACGCAACTGAGCCTCTGTCGCGCTGCGTACCCACGCAGTTCGCCTTCTTCTGATCTATGTACCCACGCAGTTTCCCTTCTTCCCCTCTGCGTACACACGCGGCTCTCTTGTTTCTTCTCTACGTACCCACGCACTTGCACCGTTAATCACCTGCGTACTTCTGATTAGGGCCAAATTTGCAGTTCACCCAAGTGCTACAGTTAGTCGGATGCCCAGATCTGATCATGCGCTCGAGAGATCACCCTTCACAGATTCGCTTTTAACTTCACTTTCATATAGATCAAGCTTTTAAAACAATAACCCAATCTTTCAGATCTTAAGATATTCAATTTTCAAAAAGATGCTTAGCCAAGTGATCTCCTTTGCTTTATATAGGCAAGCTCCTCCTAAAATCATGGATCAATACCATAGATAACCAATACCAGGGGCCCAAAAACATGGGGCTCAATAATAATAAAAATATAAAACAATACCACGGGCCAAAACCATAGAATCAAGAGCGGCGGGCTAAATACCACGGGCCAAACATAGGAAACCCCACGTGAACGCGCTTCTCTGCCTTGAAGTAAGTGAAACTGGGGGTACGCACCCTCTGAATGGGTGACCTGCGTGGGTGGCCGCAGTTCCTTCACGGTGTACCTGCGTGTACGCATCTTCTGAACTGTTCTCCTGCGTACTTCTTAAATTTCAACATTTTGAGGGCCTGATCAGAGCATTGCCACTTGAGGGTGTTGCCATCAAGTACAACATCTGTAACATAGAGCCATACCAGAATCATAATGCCAACAATCTCCCCCTTTGGACTTGATGGCAACCTCAAAATCTTCAGCTTCATTCTCCCCCTTTGACATCAAGGGCAAAGGGTTATGCTCCCCCTAAGAACATGCTCCCCCTGAATATGAACCAGATCTACAAAGAAGAACCATAATCCACCAAACACCATAAATGACCATGAAAGAGATAGAGACATATTGCAGCTATAATCAGATCAGCATCCATGATTTCCTTCTGTACATCCTTCATAATGCCAACAATGCATTATATGCTCCCCCTGAACCTGTGCCATTCAATCTTCAACCAATCCGCAACCCAGCACATGTAACCATCAGAAGAGATTCAACAAGATGATGCATCAACAACCCCCAGCTTTTGCCTGAGGTATTCAAAAGTCTCCCTGGGCAATGGTTTGGTGAGTATATCAGCAACTTGTTCTTTAGAAGGAACATACTCCAACTTGACCTTCTGTTCAAGCACTTGTTCTCAGAGAAAATGATATTTGATTGGTATGTGCTTGGTCTTTGAATGCATGATTGGGTTCTTTGAAATGTTGATTGCACTTGTGTTATCACATAAGATGGAGATAGGTGGTGTACAAGTGATTTGAAAGTCCTGCAAGGTCTGCATCATCCAAAGGAGTTGAGTGCAGCAAGATGCAGCAGCAACATATTCTGCTTCAACTGTAGACAAGGCAATCGAACTCTGTTTCTTGCTGAACCAAGATACCAATCTGGAGCCCATAAAGAACGCACCACCACTTGTGCTCTTTCTGTCATCCACGCTTCCTGCCCAATCTGCATCTGTATAAGCATGAAGTGTGAGATCTGTATCTCTAGGATACCATAAGCCATAATTTTGAGTCCCTTGAAGATATTTGAAAATTCTCTTCACTGCCTGAAGATGAGTCTCCTTCGGATTTGCCTGAAATCTTCCAACTATTCCAACTGCATGCATGATGTCTGGTCGGGTACCTGTCGGATACAATAAACTTCCAATCATAGATCTGTAGGTTGGTTGATGCACTGCTGCAGATTCATCGTTTACACTGAGGCTACATCCTGACCATGGGTGTACATACTGGTTTTGCATCTTCCATGCCATATTTCTTCAAAATCTGTTTGAGATACTTGGTTTGAGACAAAAAGATCCCTCCTTCTTTTTGTTGGATTTGCAAACCAAGAAAATATGTCAGTTCTCCCAGCAAGGACATTTCAAATTCTTTCTGCATCACCAAGGCAAAGCTTTGACTCAAGGCTTCTTCATTGCTGCCAAAGATAATGTCATCTACATACACAACAAGTATTAGCAATTTGTCATTTTCAACTTTTATATAAAGATTGCTATCTGCTGATCCTTTTGAAAAACCTTGTTGATGAAGATATTTGTCCAAACGATAGTACCAAGCCCTTGGAGCTTGTTTGAGGCCATAGAGAGCCTTTTTCAATCTGCATACAAGATTTGGATCATTTCCAAGAATGAACCCATCTGGCTGCTCAATGTATACTTCTTCTTCCAAGTCTCCATTCAGAAAGGCTGATTTCACGTCCATTTGAAATACTTTAAAGTTTTGAAAGCTTGAGAGGGCAAGGAACATTCGGATGGCCTCAAGTCTTGCAACAGGAGCAAAGGTTTCTTCAAAATCTATTCCTTCTTGCTGCGCATACCCTTTACAAACAAGTCTGGCCTTGTTTCTAATTACTTCTCCATTTTCATTCAATTTATTTTTGAAGACCCATTTTGTCCCTATAACATTCTTATCTTTTGGTCTAGGAACCAACTCCCAAGTGTTATTCTTTTTGATCTGCTCAAGTTCTTCATCCATTGCTTTGACCCAACATTCATCTTTGCATGCCTCTTTCACATTTTGTGGTTCAGTGGAAGAGATTAATGCCAAATAGCTTGAAGCTTCTGCAATTGTTCTTCTTGTTTGTACACCTGCTTCTTTCTGCCCCACAATCTGAGATTCTGGATGATTCTTCTGAACATATCTGGATGGAGTCTTCTCTTCTATTCTTGTCTGCTCCTCTGGTTCTTCTTGAGGTTCTTCTTCTTCATCATTCTGTCTTTGAGGGTAACCTTCATCTTCTTCGATGTCTTCATGATGTACTTGCTTAGGAATGTATCCCTTCTCATCAACCACTACATCAATGCTGTCAACAATTCTGCCAAGTCTTTTATTGTAGCACTTGTATGCTTTGCTATGTGGAGAATAACCAAGAAGAATGCCTTCATCTGCTCTAGGTTCAAGTTTGCCAAGTTGCTCATCAGTATTCTTAATATAACATTTGCTCCCAAAGATTTTGAAGTGCTTTACCGAAGGAGTCTCACCACACCAGAGCTCATGAGGGGTTTGAGTGCTGTTCACCCGGACATTTGTTTTGTTGAGAATAAAAACCGCAGCATGTGCAGCTTCACCCCAGAAGGTTGCGGGAGTTCCCGACTCATCAAGCATAGCACGAGCCATTTGTTGGACTGTTCTGTTCATTCTTTCCACAACTCCATTTTGCTGAGGAGTTCTAGCTGTAGAGAATTCTCTTCTTATCCCATGTTCTTCACAGAAATCGAAAAATTCATTTGAGGTAAACTCCCCACCTCTGTCGGATCTGAGGCACTTAATTTTGTGTCCTAATTCGTTTTCAACCAAGGCTTTGAAGGATTTGAATTTTTCGAATGCTTCATCTTTGTGCTTCATAAGTCCTAACCAGACAAACCTGGAGAAATCGTCAATGAATAATATCAAGTATTCTTCTCCTCGAGGTGTTCTTTTCCTGAATGGACCACATGTATCTGTATGTACTAGCTCAAGAGGCATGCTAGCTGATCCTTCCTTCTCTAGAAAGTTAGTTCTGGTTTGCTTTCCAAACTGACATGATTTGCATATGGTGTTGTCTGGAATTTTGATATCTGGAAGATCGCAAACTGCCTGATATTTGCATGCTTTCCTTATTTGTGAAAAGCTTAGATGCCCCAACCTCCGATGCCATAACCAGTGCTCATCATCCTTGCTCAGATAGCATTGTTGTTGTCCTTCTTCAAATATGTATAGATTATTTGGAGTTCTTTTACCTTTGATCACTGTTTTACCTGTATCAAGATCACGAACAAGACATCCATTTGATCTGAATATCACCTCGGTTCTTTGATCACACATCTGGCTGACACTTAGAAGATTATGCTTCAATCCATCAACATACAAAACATTTCCAGCCTTGACCTTTTCTTTTAACTGAGCAATGCCTTTTCCTTTTATAGTTGCGGGAGTATCATTTCCAAAAGAAACTTTCTTTCCCTTTTCTAGCGCAGAATATGACTCAAGTTTTTATTTATCACCTGTCATATGCTTCGAACATCCACTGTCAATGTACCATATATTTTCCTGTCCTTCTACATAAAATGCTATCCCACATCTTTCTGTTTGTGGTTCCTTTATTCTCCATGTTTTGGTGCTTGAGGCTTGTTCCTTTGTCTGCTGAAACCTGCTCCTGCATTCAGAGTCTTTATGACCAAATTTATTGCAAATAGAACATTCAACTTCATTTTCAAGAGCCGAAAAGTTGTTATAGGTCCTTTTTGTAATCCCGGTCATACTTCTTTGTTTTTGAGCTTCTCTAGTCATGATTGTTTTATATGCAACACATTGAGCTGCTTTGTGACCAAAGTTATGGCAAGAGAAACATTGTCCATTGAAGAAACTTCTGCGGTTATCAAATCTACCGGCCAAATGATTGTAATTTCTATTGTCATCCATTCTTGAACCAAATTGAGAAGATTTTACCTGTGGCTGGTTGTAGCTTTTGTTCACCCTTAAGACGGATTGCCCCTGATAGTCTCTGTTTGCAATTCGTCCCTGCTTTACCTGATGGTCTTCATTGTGCTTTTGCTCATTCCTTCTTGCTGCATCAAGATAACTTTTTGAGGTGGATGCTTGAGAAGTTTCTCCATTATAGCCCAGACCTGTCTTGTTTAGTGGAGAACGTTGTACATTGATAATCTCATCCAAAGTTTCAGATCCTTTGACAAACTTAAAATTAATAGCTTTTGTTTTCTCAATCTCTTTTCTAAGACCAACAATTTCACCTTCTAATTTTTCAAGATGTTTTTCCTTTTCATCAATTTGAAATTGTAGAGTATCAATGATCATATTCTTTTCTTCTATACATCTCTTGAGTTTAGTAATTTCTTCATAAAGGCTATCCACATCTATAGCATCCATATAATCATCATCTTCAAATGCCATTAACAGTTTATAGTCATTACCTCGTTCATCTTCATCACTATTTGATAAACCATCACTATCTTCATGAGTGTAGTAGCTTTTCTTATTTGCACTCTGTTTCTTGTTCCATCTAGCAGGTTCCTTTCCTTTATCCTTATAAGGGCATTTTGCAGCATAATGACCTACTCTTCCACAAGCAAAGCATTTAAAAGGTAACTTACCTCTGAACCTTCCAGAACCCCTTTGAAGATTTCTGACAAAATTTGATTCTTCTTCTTCTTCTTCTTTTGGCACGTGACTTGCTTCATAATAATCTCCTTTGCTTGAAGCCTTGAAAGCAGCTTCTCTTCTGTCTGATGGACCTCCCTTTCTCATTTCATAAGCAGTTAGAATTCCGTATAGCTGAGACATAGTAAGAATTCGTAGATTTTCCTTTTCTTCTATTGCAGACACTTTAGATTCAAATTTGGGGGACAATGATCTTAGAACTTTTTCAACCACAATAGCCTCTTTTATTTCTTCACCCAAGTTTTTCATGCAATTAACAATCTCATCTACCCGAAGAAAATAGTCAGCCACACTTTCATCATTATACATCCTGAGATTCTCATACTGAATCCTGAGAGTTTGAAGTTTAGCATGCTTTACCTGTTCATCTCCTTTGTAGCTCAAGACAATCTTGTCCCATATTTCTTTTGCGGATTTATATTGCATAACCTTTACGAATTCTGTTTGAGATAAGCATCCCAGTAAGGTATTGACTGCTTTAGCATTTGTTTCATATTTCTTCTTTTCGGCCGCATCTGTAGAGTAGCTGAAGGAAAAGTGTAGCCTGTATCTATGATATCCCAAACTTCTGTACCAAGAGATTGAAGATAGGCAGTAACTCTTACCTTCCAATAATTGAAGTTTGTCCGATCAAAAATTGGTGGCCTGATTGATGCTTCCCTCTCGTAGTTGCTCATGATGAATGATCTTCCTTCAAGCGATCAAGCTTCTCCGAAGGACCTGCTTTGATACCAATTGTTGGAAATAATACTGAGAGGGGGGGTGAATCAGTATTATCAAGTTCTTTTAACAAATCTTCCTTATTTATACTTTGAATTATTTTTGCATATCAGTACCATAAAATAATGAGCATGAACAAGAAAGACAGATAGTCACACCAAAGAACACAAGATGTAAGGTGGAAACCCAATGTGGGTGAAAACCACCTGCTGCAATATGTCTCTATCTTCTTTCAAATTAGAAACTCCTTTTACAATGGTTTTGTACTGGTGCAGTCCTTTACCAGTACGCAGGCTGCAACCTGCAGAGAGCTACAACTCTCTCTCTCGTTTTCCAGTCTCTCCTAGAAGGGAGCTACAACCCCCTACTTCTTTTCTTACAAGGATCACTTTTCATAAATAAACATCAAATGATCATCAAGAACATGTAAGTTACACAGTCAACTGCAGTAACCAGATCAACAGTAACAGAACTAAACCCAGAACACCTTATCAATAGAAAAATTCAGTCAACAGAAGATCTTAAGACAGATACGCAGTTTTTCTTTCTGTGGCCAGCGTCGCTACGCACTTCACCTTCTGCTTCCCTGCGTATACCTGCAGAGAGCCTTCTGCTACACCGCGTACCCACGCACTGCTTCTTCAATCGCGCTGCGTACTGTTACTGCAGGTACGCACCTAGAGACACTATCGCGCCGCGTACTGCTACTGAAACCACGCACACATAGATACTATCGCGCCGCGTACTTTTACTGTGCGTACGCAACTGAGCCTCTGTCGCGCTGCGTACCCACGCAGTTCTCCTTCTTCTGATCTGTGTACCCACGCAGTTGCCCTTCTTCCCCTCTGCGTACACACGCAGCTCTCCTGTTTCTTCTATGCATACCCACGCACTTGCACCCTTAATCACTTGCGTACTTCTGATTAGGGCCAAATTTGCAGATCACCCGAGTGCTACAGTTAGTCGGATGCCCAGATCTGATCATGCGCTCGAGAGATCACCCTTCACAGATTCGCTTTTAACTTCACTTTCATATAGATCAAGCTTTTAAAACAATAACCCAATCTTTCAGATCTTAAGATATTCAATTTTCAAAAAGATGCTTAGCCAAGTGATCTCCTTTGCTTTATATAGGCAAGCTCCTCCTAAAATCATGGATCAATACCATAGATAACCAATACCAGGGGCCCAAAAACATGGGGCTCAATAATAATAAAAATATAAAACAATACCACGGGCCAAAACCATAGAATCAAGAGCGGCGGGCTAAATACCACGGGCCAAACATAGGAAACCCCACGTGAATGCGCTTCTCTGCCTTGAAGTAAGTGAAACTGGGGGTACACACCCTCTGAACGGGTGACTTGCGTGGGTGGCCGCAGTTCCTTCACGGTGTACCTGCGTGTACGCATCTTTTGAACTGTTCTCCTGCGTACTTCTTAAATTTCAACATTTTGAGGGCCTGATCAGAGCATTGCCACTTGAGGGTGTTGCCATCAAGTACAACATCTGTAACATAGAGCCATACCAGAATCATAATGCCAACACATGAGAAATAAAATGATGGAGGTATTTGAGCCAAGAGGTCTTTATATAGTTTTAAACTTTATTATGAGAATTGGTGTTCTAAGAAAACAAGATGGCCAATTGCACAAGTCATGTTTTGTGGATTTGAAATTTTTTGGAAGGATTGTCCAAGCACTTGTATACTTAAGAGATACATATAGTGATCCGAACTTAAACAGGAATGCATTAAATTATAGATATAACCATAAATACAGAGATGCAACAAAAATAAAACTTCATTTCACTTAATATCAAATAATGAAATATGTTTACAAACAGAATGGAAATAAGACTAGCTCGGGCGATGGTAGCTTATCTCTAAGAAGAGATGTGGCAGATACATGCCTATTAACTGTGTTACAATGAGGCTCGAATGCCTATTTATTATTGATAAATAATGGAAAACCCTAAACATCAAAAAACCTAACGCTAGGAGATGAAGCGCCAAAACTATGGGCCCCATTTGGGTAAATTGGTACATCAACTTCCCGGGGTTGTAACTTTCGCATACAATCTCTGTTTGACACGCATAATACCTCGTTAGAAAGATTTATCTGAGGACTACAACTTTTTAGTGGAAAACATCAATTTATTACCCACATTTTTCCTGTTTTTCCCAAAAAATATCATTTAGGGCCTCAAAAAGGATCCAAAAGTTCAGGACCCGAAATATGGCCAAAAATAGTAAATTGTGCTACAATTTAGGAAATTAAAAAACTAAAAGAGATAGTGGTGGGGGTCCAAGTGGAATAGGCGAGTGGCCACCAACATCCACTTGGATCAGTCCTCCCCCTTACCAAGCAATGGTCCCCATTGCGTTGATTGCCTCCATGAGATGGAGAAACTTCTGTTGAACTTGGTCCCTAATGATTCGCTTGACTTGGTGGAGGAGTTGGTCATATTTGTCAAGCTGATATAGTTGGATCTCTTTCTAGCGAGTGTTCTTGACATATGTGACCATAATCCAATTAGTTGTGGCTTGTTCCATGTTATGAAACCAGCTCAAGAAAAAGATAGAAAAGATAGATCAATGCCTTAGAATTCAGCCTCTTCGAGGGGGCAACCTCCTTTACATTACATAAATGAACAATTCTTCGATGATTCAAATGAAAAAACCTCCTTTCTATATATAGGAGCCTAAGGAGTCACAATATAACCCATCCGACCTAACAATAATAATATAAAGCCACAAAAATAACAATAGAGGGATTCTATGGGGCACAGTAATAACAATATGGGGATAATAGGGGCACAACAATATTAATAAGGGGTACAACTACAATAGTAATGGGGTAATCACTAGTATTATAGGGACCCAACATGACCCTCTCCTTCAAAAAAGTGTTTTCCTCAACGCTTGAGAAGTTCTGGATGCTTCTGTATAAAATTCTCATCCTCCCATGTGGAATCTTCAGCGAATAAGTTCTTCCACTTGATAAGATACTCTGAAATTGATCGATTTCGTAGCTGTCAAGTTCTTGTTTCTATGACTGCTTCCGGCTGCAATATAATTTTTCCTTCCTCGTCAAGTTTTGACATTATTGTTTGAACTGGGATCTTGTCGCCTATAACCTTCTTTAAACATGAAACATGGAAAACTGGGTGCATTCGAGAAGCTGCAGGAAGCTCCAATTTGTATGCCATAGTACCAATCTTTTGCAACACCTTGTATGGACCATAATACTTTGGTGATAATTTATTATCCTTCTTATATGCTTGAGGGACATTTGCTTATATGGTTGTAGCCGTAGGAATACCCAATCACCTACATCAAAACTTCTTTCGATGCGATGTTGATCTGCCTGTTGTTTCATTCTATTATGTGCCAACACGAGGTTATCCTTTAAGAGTTGGAGGTATTGTTGTTGATGTTCAATGTGATGTTCCACTACTTGAACCTTAGAATTTTCTCTTAAATATGATGTGATAGATGGTGGATGATACCCATAAAGTGCCATAAATGGGGTCATTTTTGTTGCTGTATGGAAGGAAGTGTTATACCACCATTTAGCCAAAGACAACCACATTGTGTATGTTTATCAGATACAAAGCAACGAAGATATCCTTCCAAAAATTTGTTTACTATCTCAGTTTTCCCATCAGATTGAGGATGATAAGATGAGCTATGAGCTAACTGAGTACCAAGACAAGAAAATAATTCTGTCCAAAAATTTCCAGTGAAAATGGGATCTCTGTCACTTACAATAATCTTTGGGTTTCCATGTAGCTTTTGAATTGTTTCCATAAATGCAGTAGAAACTGTACTGGCTTTAAATGGATGTGATAATGCACAAAAGTGTGCATACTTGGTAATTCTGTCAAATACCACCATGATGAAACTCTTTCCCTCAGACTTGGGTAAACCTGTGACAAAATCCATTGAAACCTCCTCCCAACGTTGGCTTGGAATGGATAAAGGTTGTAATAGACCTGGTGTCTTAATTGTTTCAACTTTATTTTGTTGGCAAACCAAACATTCCGCCGCAAACTTTTGAATATCTGATTTAAGGCCATCCCAAAAAAATTCCTTCTTAACCCTGTGGTAAGTTTTTAAAAATCCTGAGTGCCCTCTTAAGGGAGAAGTGTGTAATTCCATAAGAATCTTTTGTTTTAGCTGGGAATTCTTACAAAGGTATAAACGATCTTTGTACCATAATGAATCATTTTTCCAGCTAAATGTATCAGACATACTGGAATCTTGTTGTAACTTTCGAATAAGTGCCCACACTTCTTCGTCATTCTTCCATTCCTGCCTTGCTTCGTTTATCCAATCTGGTTGGATAATAGAAATGGCGCACAACAATGCTTCCACATCCTCATCCTTTCTTTAGAGTGCATTTTCCACCACATTTTGCTTCCCCTTTTTGTAGATGATTTCAAAGTCATAACCCAACATCTTTGTGACCCACTTTTTTTGCTCTTCAGAAGATAATCTTTGTTCTAAAAAGTATTTAAGGCTATCATGATCCTTTTTTACCTTGAAGTGTCTTCCCATTAGGTAGGGTCGCCATTTCTTAAGTGCATGGAGTATTGCCAACATTTCCTTCTCATAAATAGCTTTGTGTAAAAACTTTCCCTTGATTGGACGACTTTCAAAAGCAATGGGTCTTTCATCTTGCATTAAAATAGCACCGTTTCCATTTCCTGAAGCATCACATTCCAAAATAAAAGTTTTTGCGAAGTCCGGTGTAGCTAATACCGGTGCTTGGCACATTGCCTCTTTAAGATGTTCGAATTCCTTTGTTGCTTCTGGAGTCCATGAAAATGCATTTTTCTTCAATAATGTTGTTAGAGGTGCTGCTATTCTCCCATAATTCTTAACAAACTTGCGATAATACCCTATCAACCCAAGAAATCCTCACAGATGCTTTATGGATGTGGGAATTTTCCATTCCTTAATGGCTTTAATTTTGCTAGGGTCTACCTTAACTCCTTCATGAGATACAATATGACCCAGATATTCCACCTCTTTTACTCCAAAGAAACATTTGGATCTTTTTGCATATAATTGTTTCTCCTCCAATAGTTGTAGCACCCTGTCAACATGTTCAACATGATCCTTCCAAGACTTGTTGTAGGTTAGTATATCATCAAAAAATACTAACACAAATTTTCTAAATAATGGTTTGAAAATTGAATTCATCAAACCTTGAAATGTTGAAGGTGCATTGGTAAGGCCAAAAGGCATGACCAAAAATTCATAATGACCCTCATGAGTTCTAAATGTTGTTTTCGGAATGTCTTCAATCTTCATTCTGATTTGATGATATCTTGAACGAAGATCCAACTTGGTGAAGTAAATTGATCCATGCAATTCATCCAGTAATTCATCAATGACAGGAATGGGAAACTTATCTTTAATAGTGAGCTTGTTGAGCTCCCTATAATCCGGACACATGCACCATGATCCATCCTTCTAGTGCACCAATACGACTGGAGCAGAGAAAGAACTTTGACTTGGTTGAATTATACCAGCCTCTAGCATTTCTGCAACCATACGTTCAATTTCACTCTTTTGGGCATAGGGATATCTGTATGGCCTGATGTTTGGAGGAACACTTCTTGGAATCAAATGAATAGCATGATCATGATCACGAATAGGTGGGAGACCTTTGGGAGTCTCAAATACCTTGGAATGATTGTCCAAGACTTTTTGGAGATCCGGAGAAATAGATGATTCCACCGTGGACACATCTAGCAAACATAATTGTGCAATTACACCTCTTTGTTCCTTTTTTAGAAGCTTTGTCATACCGTTAGAGCTGATTATCTTTCCCGGTTTCCCTACAATGCCCCTTAATTCAACTTCCTTTCCTTCCATAGAAAATTTCATGAAAAGTTCTTGAAAATTAAAAGCTATTGTACCCAAGGATTGTAGCCATTGGACTCCTAGTACAACATCAACACCTCCCATTGGAATGGAAAGCATTGGGCTAGTCAATACATATTCTCCCGTGAATAGCTTGATATTATGGCACTTTCCCGAGCAATTTATTGTTCCTCCATTTGCAACCATCACTTGACACTCTAGTGCTGGATATAAGAAGCAATTCAATTCTCTTGCTACCTTACAATGAATAAAATTGTGGGTACTTCCTGAATCAATCAACACTATTACCTTTATCTTCTTGATTTGTCCTTCTATCTTGATGGTTTGAGGAGTGGTAATTCCCGCCAATGCATTACAAGATATGGTCGGATTCATTTCTTCTTTATCTAGGCTTTTTCCTGGAGTATATCCTCTTTTTTTGACCTTTCTTGCTCCTTTTCTTCTTCCTCTTCACAATCTATGTAGAATAATTTCTTCTCAGCACACTTATGACCTTTAGTGTATTTGTTATCACAACTGTAACAAAGCCCTTTTGCTCTTTTTTCTTCCAATTGTTATGGTTTCAACCTTATAGGTTGTGGAAGACTTAGTAGCAACAACACTTCCGTCTTTATAGTTGTGAGTGGTATGCTTCCTGGTTGCCATAATTTTGCTTTCCATTTTTCTTGCTAACCTGAATTCCTTCTCTAATGAATCAGGTTCCCAAAGGTGAACATCATGTTGGATATTATCCTTTAAAGACCCTATGAACACATCAATCCTATGCTCCTCTAGAATATCTTTTACCCTTATGTTCAATTTTTGGAACTCCTCAATGTGCTCCATTATTGAACCCTTTTGTTTGAGACTTATCAATTGGCTAAAAAAAGTGTTGATTTTTGTATCCTCATAATGTGCTATCAATTCTTCTGTAAAAATTGCCCAAGTGATAAATTGTTTACGAGAGCAAAGCCATTGATACCATACAAACTAATTTGGTTCCAAATATAAAGTTGCAATACGTACCTTTTGTGTGTTTTGCACATTATTGAGATCGAAAAATTGCTCCATCTGTAATATCCATGTTGTGGGATCCTTGCCATCAAACTTCCTCATATCGATTTTTGGGATATGGTGAGTCTTTGATCCAACATTAGAGTCTATGGAATCATGATTAACATTTCTTTTGTTCTCATCATGAGTTTCCTTTACTACCCTTCCACCATTAGTGACCCTTTCTTGTAGCAACTTATTCATATTTATCTTCTATTCTTCCATGTCTGTCTTCAAATCTATCTTCAAATAATCCATATTAGCTTCCACGTCATTCATCTTAGCTTCTACACCTTTCTTTAAACAATCCATCTTAGCTTCTACACCTTTCTTTAAACCATCCATCTTAGATTCTGTTCCTTTTTGTGCAAGGGACAGTTGTTGCACTTGGTCTTGTAATTTTGATATATCATGTTGCATTTCTTCCTCTTCTTCATGAGTCATGCTAGAGCTTTCAGGTTCCTTACTAGGTGTTTTCATTTTCTTTCCTCAGGGCATCAGTTACCGATAATAATTCTCTACTATGCCATTTGAATTCCTTCAAAATAAAGTTTCAAACCAAGCTTAAGCAAAAATTTAAGAAAATCTACACACCTTTTTTCACTTTGTAGGAACTCGATATTGCCTCTGATGTATCTATGTTCTTTCTAATCATCTAGATCTGAATTTGTGACCTGCAGTAGCCCTCTGTGTCCTCTTTCCAATGCCACAAGTCTGACCCAAATTGGATTCTCCAAGGAATAGTTATGTGAAATCTCCCACAGTGACTTGATTATAGACTAGTTCAGTAGAGCGAACTTGTACGATGTGCCACGAGTCACTGTTTCGACCTTTGGATCTGAAAAATGTATACAAGAAACTACGGTCCGTCCTCTTTCTATATCTTCTTAGGAAATTTCAATCTGATCCCCAGAGAGAAAGTTATGATGATTTTCCCAGGTCACCTGTTTGGAATGTAATTCAGGAGTTTGCAAAAAGACCAACTTCCTCAGATCATATCTCCGCAAATATAGCGCGAACAGCTCTGAAATTCGGACCCGAGGTTCAGCGTTATTTCTTCTCAAATGGGTTTTTTTTGCAACTTTTGAAATGTCGCAGAAAAAAAGTTAGAGCGAAAATTCCACGATGACCTGTTTGGAGGAGTGAAACCCTAGAATCCAAAGCTCTGATACCAAATGTTATGAAACCAGCTCAAGAAAAAGATAGAAAAGATAGATCAATGCCTTAGAATTCAGCCTCTTCGAGGGGGAAACCTCCTTTACATTACATAAATGAACAATTCTTGGATGATTCAAATGACAAAACCACCTTTCTATATATAGGAGTCTAAGGAGTCACAATATAACCCAGTCGACCTAACAATAATAATATAAAGCCACAAAAATAGCAATAGAGGGATTCTATGGGGCACAGTAATAACAATATGGGGATAATAGGGACACAACAATATTAATAAGGGGTACAACTACAATAGTAATGGGGTAATCACTAGTATTATAGGGACCCAACATTCCATGCATTATGGGTTTAACTCTATTGGTGTGAGATGTTCTCCAATGTCTGATGTGTCTAGTAATGGTGGGAAGTATGGTTGAAGACAATCCACATTGAACACTGGGTGCAGGCTAATGAATGGAGGAACGTTGAGCTCAAAAGCATTGTCTCCCATAGGCTTGGTAATGGTGTAAGGAACATATTAGAATGGTTTAAGCTTTCGATGGGCTTCAGTAAGACATTCTTTCTGCAAATGCAACCAAACATTGTCGTCCACCTAAAACTTGTGTGGCATCCGATGTTTATCATGTCGTTGCTTTTACTTGGCTTTTGACTTCTCCAAGATGTCATGAACCTATTGGTAGATCTGTTGGGTGTGCTCAATAAATTTGGTCACTTTATCAGCCTCAGATAATACATGTGTGGATTTTGTCTGTGTAGTCACATGAGACATGGCAACATCAATCAGACAAAATGGCTGAAATCTTAGATCCACTTGAAAGGGACTGCGACCAGTCGAGCCATGGAAAGTTATATTATAACTTTGCTGCACATAGGGAATACTCTCATCACAATTTCATGGATGCTTGGAGTTGTACATGCGGAGTATGTGCACTATCATTCTATTGACGACCTTCATCTGGTCATCAATTTGGGGATGGAACGCAGTCGACTTGGTGAGCTTGGTGTCCAATAGTGTCTAGAGGCTTGACTAGAATGTTCTAAGGAACTCGCTATCCCAATATGATATAATGGTCTACAAGATCCCAAAATGTACCCATACTCGTTCAAAGAAGAGTTTGACAGTTTACTTTGTTGTGATACTCCTCTTGCAATAATCCAGGTGGATATTGGTGGCCACCTGCCAAATCCATTTGGAACCCCACCATTGTTTCTTTTAGTTTTTCAGTTTCCTTAATTGTAGCACAGTTTACTATTTTTAGCAATTTTTCGGGTCCTGAACTTCCGAAGCCATTTTGAGGCCCTAAATGATAGTTTTTGGGAAAACTGCAAGCAACATAAGTTTTTGCACTAATATTTCTCTTCCCAAATTTGTAGTCCTCATTTAGATCTTTCTAACAAGATATTGTGCACATCAAACGGAGATCATATGCCAAAGTTATGACCACAGGATGTTGATGTACGAATTTACCCAAAACGGGGCATAGTTTGGTGCTTCATCTCCTAGAATTAGATTTTTGGATGTTTATGGTTTTCCATTATTTTTCAACAATAAATAGGCCTTCGAGCCTGATTCTACGACAATTCAGACGCATGTAGCCTCTACATCTCTTCTCATAGATAAGCTACCATCGCCCTAGATATTTTATTTCCATCTCTGTTTGTAAGCATATTCTAGTATTTTACAGTAATGAAATGAAGTATTATTTCTGATGCATCTCTGTATGTATGGTTATATCTATAATTTGTTGTGTTCCTGTTTAATTTTGTGCATGTACAACTCAAAGCATCCATGCACATGGGATGAGAGCCTCCCCTATGTTCATCATAGCTATAACCGGGCTCTCCATAGCTCGACTAGCCACATCCCTTTTCAGGTGGGCTTGGGATTGCAACCACTATGTCCCATTGATGTGGCTATGCCATTTGTAGTTACTCAGGCAGATTTAGCTCATGTCCAGTCCGAAACAAGTAAGACCAATAGCTTCATTGAGCACATCCAACATATTAGCCAGCAGGTCCACGACCTTCTGGAGAAATCAACTACCAAGTACAAGCAGCGACATGATCAACATCGGGTGCCACATAAGTTTCAGATGGGCGGCAATGTCTGGTTGCATTTGTAAAAGGGACGCCTTACTGGAGCCTATCGGAAACTCGGACCACTCTGATATGGTCCTTACACCATTACCAAGGTTATGGAAGACAATGCATTTGAGCGCAGCATTCTCCCATTCCTTGTCCTGCACCCAGTGTTCAATGTGGACCACCTTCGGCCATACTTTCCACCATTACTAGACACATCTGACATTGCAGAACAGCTCACACCCACAGAGTTAAATCTAGATTGCATGGAACAAGCTGCAACTGATTGGATCATGACACACAAATCAAGCACATTCGCCGGTAGAATATCCAACTGTATCGAGTTGTCAAAGTAGGCCAACTCCTTCACCCGGGCAAGTGGCTCACCAGAGACCAAGTTCAGCAGAAGTTTCCTCATCTCATGGAGGAACTCAACACAATGGGGACCATTTCTTCCTGAGGGGGGAGGAATGATCCAGGTGGATATTGGTGGCCACTCGCAAATTCCATTTGGACCCTCACCATTGTTTCTTTCAGTTTTTCAGTTTCCTTAATTGTAGCATAGTTTACTATTTTTGGCAGTTTTTTAGGTCCTGAACTTCCCGAGCTATTTTGAGGCCCTAAACAAGATTTTTTGGAAAATATGCGAGAAATATTGGGCCACAGACCAATGTTTCTCTTCCCAAATTTGTATTCCTCAGATATACCTTTCTAACATGGTATTGTGTGTGTTAAACGAAGATCATATGCCAAAGTTACGGCCCCAGGAAGTTGATGTACCAATTTACCCAAAACGGGGCCCATAGTTTGGCGCTTCATCTCCTAGGGTTAGGTTTTTGGTTGTTTCTAAAAATTAAATAGGCCTTCAAGCCTCATTGTAAGACAGTTCAGAGGCATGTAGCCTCCACATCTCTTCTTAGAGATAAACTGCCATTTCCCTAGCTAGTTTATTTCCATTTCTGTTTGTAGGCATATTTCAGTATTTTACAGTAATGAAATGAAATATTAATTCTATTGCATCTCTATATGTATGGTTATATCTATAATTTTTTGCATTCTTGTTTAAATCCGAATCAGTGGTATTAGAGCGGTCTGCTCTTTCTCTGTCTTTCTTTGCATGTCCCCAACTAGGTCGGCATATAAGGAGTTAGGGCTTGAACTCATAGAACCTTTACAATACCAGCGTTACAAATCCCGATGGCCTCTAATGGTAGATGAAAAGAAAGACGAGGGGATAGTTGATCCTATCAAAATCTTTCTCAAAGAGGCGCTTGAGCAACAAAGGAACGCGATGATGGACAACTTTGCCCAGATCCTTCAGTGGCTACCCAAGGGCGACACATCTACTTCTAGCAGCTACTCTAGAAGCACCACACCCTTTAAGGTACAAGTTAACTTTGACATTCCCATATTTGAGGGTTAGATAGATGCAAACACTGTAGATAAATGGTTAAATCTTCTAGAAGGGTATTTTTTTGTTCATGATTTTTTTGACTGGGAAAAGATTACTTTCACTCTTCTCAAAGACGCCCCCCGCATCAAGGACTGGTTGGAAACCAACTACAAGCAGAAGGATGAAAGTACGACCTCAATGTTTTTAGCCACGCCCACTTGGAATTCATTTTGGGCTACCATCAAGGAGCAGTACTACCCTATCGGAAGCTATGAGGATCAATACATAAAGTGGACCATGCTGTAGCAGGGAAGGGACCAAGATGTGCTAGAGTTTACCAATATTTTCGATACCCTTCGCACAAAGTTGGGAATCAAGGATTCGGAATAGCATTTGGTACTCAAATACCACGTCTACCTGCATAGGTACATCCAAGACTAAATAGAATTGCTGAACATCTCCTCGCTCGACACAGCATACCGATATGTCGTCTAGATTGATCAAAAGTTTAAACAGAAGAAGCGAGACTTTGGATTTGCAAATCTGAAGTAAGGGAAGGGTGCCCCCAAACCAAAAAACAAAGGACAAAGCCAAGGTGGGGCAGCCCAAGACAACCTTCCAAAGCTGTAAGCAAAGAACAGTGCCGCGAAGCCAAAAAAGGACACGGGAAAGTGGTGTGAGTTCCATAAGAGCTCCAGTCACAACAAAAGTCAATGTCAGGCCAATCAGTCACTGGTGGTCGATCCAAAGGTTTCTGAATCAGATGCATGTTTTGACTCTAAGTCAGAACCCGATAAGGGGAATGACAAAGAGAAGTAGATTATCGATGCAGAGCCCAACGCCATCATTGCCACCACGAAGATATAGGAAGAGGAACCCGGAGATTCAGAGGAGGAGGAGCGCCTCTTCCACTCCTAGATGTGGGTAAAGGGCACCCCGCTACAGTGCATTGTCGACACCAGGAGCCAAAAGAACCTCATTTTAGCAGAGGTCATGAAGCGGCTAGGCATGCCGACCGCAACACATCCACAACTGTACACCATCAGGTGGCTTCACCAAGGACGAGATCTTCGCATGGGCCAACAATGTCGCCTTCCATACAACATCAAGCCCTTTAGGGATGAGGTATTATGTGACGTTGTTCCCCTTAATGTTTGTGATGTATTATTAGGCCAACCATATTTCTAGAAGTGACATGTTGTGTAGGAATCAAGGCCTCATGCTATTATTGTTACTTTTGGAAATATGTTGTTCAGGATACTGGAGGTAGCACTGCTTACCACCATCTCTTTGGTTACTACAAAACAATGCAATAAGCTCATTTCCAAAACTGGGAAATTTGTTTTAATGATGATACGTGTTGGGTCTCGAAATTGTCATTCATTTCCATTACACTTTCACTATTATGTCCATTATATCACCTCCATTTCACCTCCATTTCACTAACATGTCACTACATTCATCTCACTTTCATTATCATTGGGATGCATTTATGTTTTTCCAAACTTTATTAATTCTTAGCATTTTAAAGTGAATTTGTGGTTAAAAATTAGAAAATAATGTGCATATGCTTATACCTAACAAGTGGATTAGTTTTTCTTTACATGTTCTTGCTTTCGGTTGATTGTAGATTTATCTAACTATGTAATTTATGCTTGACAAAATATTCCAAGAAAGTAGTCTTCCTATTTTCCGATTGGTGAATTGGAGCATAGAGAACATAGTAGATTAGCTTTTCTTTACATGTTCTTGCTTTCAGTTGATTGTAGATTTATCTAACTGTGTAATTTATGCTTGACAAATTATTCCAAGAAAGTAGTCTTCCTATTTTCCGATTGGTGAATTGGAGCATAGAGAACACAGTAGATTAGCTTTTCTTTACATGTTCTTGCTTTCAGTTGATTGTAGATTTATCTAACTGTGTAATTTATGCTTGATCAAATATTCCAATAAAGTAGTCTTCCTATTTTCCAATTGGTGAATTGGAGCATAGAGAACACAGTAGATTAGTTTTTCTTTACATGTTCTTGCTTTTTGCTTAGTAGGATACTCATTACATAAGTTCATGTCTCATTGAGTCTTTTTAGTTCCTTAAGAACGAAATTGGTGATATGTGAAGTTATGAATGGGACTTGATTTGTTTTTCTTTCTTTCTTTTCTTAGATATTTTTCCGGCTTAGATTAATCTAACTGTTCAAAGTTTTGATTTGTTTCATTTTCTCTTTTCTTTAGAAATTAGATTCTAACATAAGAAACAAAACCCCCAAAAACAACATAAACTATAAAACAACGAAGTAAAAAAAAGGTTAACTAAGCACATATGGTGCACCACACTTCATCAGTTTACGATACCCGGATTGATAATTTATGTAGAGAAATTTAGGACACTAAATTGACTAGACAATACGCTCTCAAGGAAACAAGAAGACGGTGGCCATAACATCCAGACAAGGCCCCTCCACACGACAACTACAAATGGACAGGTCGTGGAGGAGTATGAGGACATTCACCTCCCTCGCAGGGGTTCCTTTCACTGTCAGGTCAAGCACTCCACCGATCTGACCCTAGGTATGTTGCTGCCTAATGGACCAATCTATCGGCGCTCTGTTCTAGAGAATGATGAAATTAGGAGGCAAATTCAGGAGCTGTTGTAGAAAGGTTACATTCGTCCAAGTTCATTTCCCTATGGGAGCCCGATCATGTTGGTACAGAAGAAGGATGGGACTTGGAGACTCTTTATTGACTATAGGGCAATGAACAAGATCATTGTCTGTAATAGGCACCTGATCCCATGGATTGATGTCCTCCTGGACCAACTGAAGGGGGCAAAATATTTCAGCAAGATTGATTTGAAGTCAGGATATCACCAGGTACCAATCGAACTCTCTGATGTGTGGAAGACTACCTTCAAATCCAAGGAGGGCCTTTTCAAATGGTTGGTTATGCCTTTCGAGTTGACGAATGCTCCTGCAACCTTCATGAGGCTAATGGATGACATCTTGTGGCCATTCACCAACTCACTTGTAGTGGTATACTTGGATGACATCCTGATCTTTAGCCAGTGATGGGAAGAGCACCTCCACCACATCTGACATGTTCTCCAAACACTGTGGAAACACAAATTATGTGCCAATTTGGAGAAATGCACTAGTGGCATGACCGAGGTTGGGATACATCATTCATGAAAGAGGGTGCATGTGGATCCAGCCAAGATCCAAGTCATTCGGGATTGGCCATCTCCAACCACTTTGACAGAGCTCCACAACTTTCTGGGTCTTGCCAACTTCTACCACGGGTTCGTGTTGGGATTTTCTCATATCACTTGGCCCTTGAGTCAAGACACCAAGGGAGGAGCAAAAGAAAAATTATTTTGGTTTGAATTTCAACAGAAGGAATTCATAGAGTTGAACCATCGCCTCTGCTCGGCACCATGCTCTCATTACCCAACTTGCAACAACCATTTGAGGTCGAGACAGATGCCTCTGACTATGCTATTGGGGCAATCCTTGCTCAACACGAGCATCCAGTGGCATATCATAGTGAGACATTTTTAGACACAGTCCAGAAGTATCCCACTTATGACAAAGAGATGTATTACATTGTGCAGGCCTATTGATAATGGAAGCATTACATTTTGGGGAAGGAAATGGTCATCCACACAGACCACCGGCCCTTGCAGTTCATATAGACTAAAGGGAAATTGCAGAATGATCGCCATCAGAAGTGGTCCACAGACCTGCAATAGTTCCATTTGAATATCAAGTATAAGAAGGGCAGCACCAATATTGTTACATATTGCCTTATTTGACCACCGATCATGGCATTAACCACCGTGCTCAACACTTGTGGGCATGAGACTTATGATTGGCCACTTCTCTACAAAGGCGATCTAGAATTTAGCCACACATACCAGACACTCTTAGAGAGTCAGCATGTTCCAAATTTTCACCTCCAAGATGCCCTGTTATGCTGCCTAGGTCACCTTTGTGTTCCTTCAAGCGAGCATGCCAAGATGATTTGGGAAGCACACTATAGTCTGGTTGCTAGGCATTTTGGGGTCGAGAAAATGGTGGCAGTACTGCAGAAGAATTTCTATTGGCCGATTCTTCAACGGGATTTCGGGAAGTACACCGGATCATGCACTACCTACACCATTGCAAACCGACCATCAATAATGAAGGCCTCTATACCTCGCTGCCTACCCCTAGTCGACCTTGGGAGTCCATCTCCATCGGCCATACTTTCCACCATTACTAGACACATCCAACATTGCAGAACAACTCACACCCACAAAGTTAAATCCAAATTGCATGGAACAAGATGCAACTGATCAGATCATGGACACACATATCAAGCACACTCACCATTAGAAGATCCAACTGTGTTGAGTTGCCAAAGCAGGCCAACTCCTTCACCAGGGCAAGTGGTTCACCAGGGACCAAGTTCATCAGAAGTTTCCTCATCTCATGGAGGAACTCAACGCAATGGGGACCATTGCTTCCTAAGGGGGGAGGAATGATCCAGGTGGATATTGGTGGCCACCCACCAATTCCATTTGGACCCCCACCATTCTTTCTTTTAGTTTTTCAGTTTCCTTAATTGTAGCACAATTTACTATTTTTAGTAGTTTTTCGAGTCCTGAACTTCCGAAGCCGTTTTGAGGCACTAAACGATGTTTTTTGGGAAAATTGGGAGCAACATGAGTCGTTGATTAGATGTCTCTCTTCCCAAAGTTGTATTCCTGGGATAGATATTTCTAAGAAGGTATTATGCACATCAAACGAAGGTCATATGCCAAATTTATGGCCCCGGGAAGTTGATGTACCAATTTACACAAAACGGGGCCCATAGTTTGGCGCTTCATCTCCTAGGGTTAGGTTCTTGGATGTTTAGGGTTTTCCATTGTTTCTCAAAAATAAATAGGCCTTTGAGCCTCATTGTAAGACAGTTCAGAGGCATGTGGCCACCACATCTCTTCTCAGAGATAAGTTACCATCACCCTAGCTAGTTTATTTCCATTTCTATTTGTAAGCATATTTCATTATTTTACAGTAATGAAATGAAGTATTATTTATTTTGCATCTCTGTATGTATGGTTATATCTGTAATTTGTTGTGTTCCTGTTTAAATCTGGATAAGCGATATCAGAGTGGTCTACTCTTTCTCAGTATTTCTTTACATGTCCCCAACAAGGTTAGGATATAAGGATTTAGGGCTTGAACTAGTCGAACCTTAGCAATACCAGCCTCGAAAATCCCGACGACCTCCCATGGCGGATGAAAAGAAAGATGAGGGGGTAGGAGATCCTATCAAAATATTTCTCGAAGAGGGCCTCAAGCGAAAAAGGAACGCAATGATGGATAGCTTTGCCCAGATCCTTCAGCGGTTATCTAGGGGCGACACATCTACTTCCATCAGCTACTCTGGAAGCACCACACCCTTTAAGGTACAAGTTAGCTTTGACATTCCCATATTTGAGGGTCAGATAGATGTAGATGCCATAGATAGTTAAATCTGCTAGAAGGGTATTTTTCTATTCATGATTTTTCAGGTTGGGAAAAGATTACTTTCGCTCTTCTCAAAGCCACCCCCCACATCAAGGACTCATGGGAAACCTACTGTGAGCAGAAGGATGAAAGTACATCCTTACTATTTTCAGACACACCCAATTGGAATTCATTCTAGGCTATCATCAAGGAGTAGTACTACCCTGTCAGAAGCTATGGGTATCAATACATAAAGTGGACCACACTGCGGCAGGGAAGGGACCAAGACGTGCTAGAGTTTACCAATATTTTCCATACCCTTCGCACAAAGTTGGGTATCAAGGATTCAGAGCAACATTTTGTACTCAAATACCGCGACTATCTACCAAGGTACATCTAGGACAAAATAGATTTCTTGAACATCTCCTCGCTTGGCACGACATACCGATATGTCATCAGGATCGAGCAAAAGTTTAAACCATAGAACAAAGCACAAAGCCAAGATGGGGCGGCCCAAGATAACCCGCCAAAGCTGCAAGCAAAGAATAGCACCGCGAAGCTGAAAAAGGACATGGGAAAGTGGTGTGAGTCCCATAACAGCTCCACTCACAACACAAATGAGTGTCGGGCCAAGCAGTCACTGGTGGCCGAGCTAAAGGTTTCAGAATCATATGCATGTTCTGACTCTGAGTCAAAACCCAACAAGTGGAATGACAAAGGGAAGTAGATTATCAATGCGGAGCCCAACGCCACCATTGCCACCACAAAGATCAAAAAGGAGGAACCTGAAGATCCAAAGGAGGAGGAGCTTCTCTTCCACTCCCAAATGCGGGTAAAGGGCTCCCCGCTATAGTTCATTTTCGACAATGGGAGCCAAAAGATCCTCATTTTGGTAGAGGTCATGAAGCAGTTGGGCTTACCAACCACAACACATCCACAACTGTACACCATCTGTTGGCTTCACCAAGGGCGGCATCTTCGCATGAGCCAGCTGTGTCACCTTCCATACAACATCAAGCCCTTCATGGATGAGATATTCTATGATGTTGCTCCCCTTGATGTTTGTGATCTATTATTAGGCCAACAATACTTCTGGAAGCGACATGTTGTGTATGAATCAAGGCCTCATGTTGTTATTGTTACTTTTGGAAATAAGATGTACAGGATATAGGAGGTAGCACCGCCTACTGCCATCTATTTGGTTACTATAGAACAATGCAATAAGCTCATTTCCAAAACCAGGAAATTTGTTTTCCTGATGATACGCCCTCAAGGAAAGAAGAAGACGGTGGCCACGACCTCTAGATAGGGCCCCTCCACATGACAACTAAATATGGACAAGGTCATTGAGGAGTACGAGGACATCTTCACCTCCCCTATTGGGGTTCCTCTGCACTGTTAGGTCAAGCACTCCATTGATCTGACCCCAAGTGTGCCGCTGCCCAATGGACCAATCTATCACCGCTCCATGCTGGAGAACAATGAAATCAGGAGGCAGATTCAGGAGCTGCTACAGAAAGGTCACATCCATCTGAGTTCATCACCCTCTAGGAGCCCAATTGTGTTGGTACAGAAGAAGGATAGGACTTGGAGACTCTGTATTGACTATCAGGAGTTGAACAAGATCACTGTCTGTAATAGGTACCCGATCCCACGGATTAATGACCTCCTAGACCAACTGAAGGGGGAAAAATATTTCAGCAAGATTGATTTGAAGTCAAAATATCACCAGGTATTAATCGAACCCTCCAATGTGTGGAAGACTACCTTCAAAGCCAAGGAGGGCCTTTTCGAATGGTTGGTTATGCCTTCTGGGTTGACAAATGCTCCTGAAACCTTCATGAGGCTAATGGATGACATCTTGCGGCCATTCACCAACTCATTTCTAGTGGTATACTTGGATGACATCCTAATCTTCAGCCAGAGTTGGGAAGAGCACCTCCACCACATTCGACAGGTTCTCCAAACACTGCGGCAACACAAGTTATGTACTAATTCAGAGAAATGCACTTTTGGCATGACCCAGTTTTAGCATCTGGGATACATCACTGATGAACGAAGGGTGCATGTGGATCTATCCAAGATCCAAGTCATTCGAGATTGGCCATCTCCAACCACTCTAATAAAGCTCCACAGCTTTCTGGGTCTTGCCAACTTCTACCATAGGTTCGTGTTGGGATTTTCTCATAATACTTGGCCCTTGAGTCAAGTCACCAAGGCAGGAGTGAAAGAAAAATTATTTTCCTCTGAATCTCAACAGAATGCATTCACAGAGTTGAAACATTGCCTCTACTCGGCACCAGTGCTCACATTATCCAACTTGCAACAACCATTTGAGATCGAGACAGATGCCTCTGACTATGCTATATGGGCAGTCCTTACTCAACACAGGCATCCAGTGGCATATCATAGTGAGACACTTTCAGACACAGTTCAGAAGTATCCCACTTATGAAAAAGAGATTTATTCCATCGTGCAAGCCTGACGAAAAAGGAAGCATTACATTTCGGGGAAGGAAATGGTCATCCACACAGACCACCGACCCCTGTAGTTCATACAGACCCAAGGGAAATTGTAGAATGATTGCCATCAGAATTCATCCACATACCTACAACAGTTTCCTTTGAATATCAAGTATAAGAAGGGCAGCACCAATAATGTTGCAGATTGCCTCAGTCGACCACTGATCATGGCATTAACCATCGTGCTCAACTCTTGTGGGCATGAGAGTTATGATTGGCCACTTCTCTACAAAAGCGATCTAGAATTCGGCCACACATACCAGACACTCTTGGAGGCTCAACATGTTCCAGATTTTCACCTCCAGGATTCCCTATTATATTGCCTGGGTCACCTTTGTGTTCCTTCAAGTGAGCGTGCCAAGATTATTTAGGAAGCACACTACAGTTAGTTTTCTGGGAATTTCGGGGTTGAGAAAATAGTGGTAGTATCACAGAAGAATTTCTATTGGCCAATTCTTCGACAGGATGTCCGGAAGTACATCAGATCATGCACTGCCTACGCCATTACCAAATCGGCCATCAAGAAGCAAGGCCTCTATACGCCGTTGCATACCCCTAGTCGACCTTGGGAATCCATCTCCATGGATTACATGTCAAGCCTTCCTTCTACTAAGCATGGAAATGACTGTGTTTTGTGGTCGTCTACAGGTTCTCGAAGATGGTTAGTATGGCGACCGGCAAGAAGAATATCACAGCAGAAGCCACTACTAAACTCTTCTTTGAAAGAGTGTGGGTACACTTTGGGATCCCATATCCTATCATTTCAAATCAAGACAGCAGGTTCCTTAGAACATTTTGGTCCAGTCTCTAGTCGATGCTAGACACCAAACTCACTAAGACCACAACCTTCCATCCCCAAACTAATGGCCAAACAAAAATTTGTCAACACGATGATCGTACACATTCTACGCATGTACAACTCAAAGCATCCACGCACATGGGATGAGAGCCTCCCCTATGTTCAACACAGCTAAAACCAGGCTCTCCATAGCTCGACTGGCCACAACCCTTTTCAAGTGGGCTTGGGATTCCAACCACTATGTCCCATTGATGTGGCCATGCCATTTGCAGCTACTCAGGAAGATTTGGATCATGTCCAGTCCGAAACAGATAAGGAAAATAATTTTATTGAACACATCAAACATATTCGACAACAAGTCCACGACATTCTAGTGAAATCAAATTCCAAGTACAAGCAGCGACATGTTCAGCATCGGGTGCCACACATGTTTCAGGTGGGCGACAAAGTCTGGTTGCATTTGCAAAAGGAACGCTTTATCAAATCCTATCAGAAACTTAGACCTCTTCGATATGGTCCTTACACCATTTTCAAGGCTATGGGAGATAATGCATTTGAGATCAACATTCCCGCATTCCTTGGCCTGCACCCAGCATTCAATGTGGACCGCCTTCACCCATACTTTCCACCATTACTAGACACATCCAACATTGCAGAACAGCTCACACCCACAGAATTAAATCCAGATTGCATGGAAGAAGCTGCAACTGATCAGATCATGGACACACAAATCAAGCACACTCGCCAATAGAAGATCCACCTGTATCGAGTTGTCAAAGTAGTCTAACTCCTTCACCAGGGCAAGTGGCTCACCAGGGACCAAATTCAGCAGAAGTTTCCTCATCTCTTGGAGGAACTCAACGCAATGGGGATTATTGCTTCCTAAGGGGGGAGGAATGATCCAAGTGGATATTGGTGTCCACCCACCAATTCCATTTGGACCCCCACCATTGTTTCTTTTAGTTTTTCAATTTCCTTAATTATAGCACAGTTTACTATTTTTAGCAGTTTTTCGGGTCGTGAACTTTTGGAGCTGTTTTGAGGTCCTAAAAGAAATTTTTTGGGAAAACTGCAAGCAACATGGGTCCATGGATTGATGTTGCTCATCCCAAAGTTTTAGTGCTCGGATAGATCTTTCCAATAAGGTATTGTGCATGTCAAATGGAGATCATATGCCAAAGTTACGACCCCGGGAAGTTGATGTACCAATTTACCCAAAACGGGGCCCATAGTCTGGTGCTTCATCTCCTAGGTTTAGGTTTTTGGGTGTTCATGGTTTTCCATTGCTACTTAACAATAAATAGGCCTTCGAGCCTCATTTTAAGACAATTCAGAGGCATGTAGCCGCCACATTTCTTCTAAGAGATAAGATACCTATGCCCTAGCTAGTTTATTTCCATTTATGTTTGTAAGCATATTTCAGTATTTTACAGTAATGAAGTGAAGTATTATTTCTGCTACATCTCTGTATGTATGGTTATATATGTAATTTCTTTTGTTCCTGTTTAAATATGGATTAGTGGTATCAGAGCAGTCTTCTCTTTCTCGGTCTTTCTTTGCATGTCCCCAACGAGGTCGGGAAATAAGGAGTTAGGGCTTGAACTGGTCGAACGTTTGGAAGACCAACCTCTTAAATCCCAACGGCCTCCCATGAAATGGCTAGGCTTACTGACCACAGCACATCCACAACTGTACACCATCGGGTGGCTTCACCAAGGATGGCATCTTTGCGTGAGCCAGCTGTGTCGCCTTTCATACAACATCAAGCCCTTCACGGATGAGGTATTATATGAAGTTGCTCCCCTTGATGTTTGTGTTCTATTATTAGGCCAACCGTACTTGTGGAAGCAACGTGTTGTGTATGAATCAAGGCCTCCTGCTATTATTGTTACTTTTGGAAATAAGTTGTACAGGATACCGGAGGTAGCATCGCCTACCGCCATCTCTTTGGTTACTACAAAACAATGTTGTAAGCTCATTTCCAAAACCAAGAAATTTGTTTTCCTAATGATACGCCCTCAAGGAAAGAAGAAGACAGTGGCCACGACCTCCAGATAGGGCGCCTCTGCACGACAACTACAGATGGACAAGGTCTTGGAGGAGTACGAGGACATCATCACCTCCCCTGCAAGGGTTCCTCGGCACTGTCAGGTCAAGCACTACATCGATTTGACCTCAGGTGTGTTGTTGCCCAATGAACGAATCTATCAGAGCTCTATTCTAGAGAACGATGAAATCAGGAGGTAGATTCAGGAGCTGCTGCAGAAAGGTCACATCCATCTGAGTTCATCACCCTGTGGGAGCCTGATTGTGTCGGTACATAACAAGGATGGGTCTTGGAGACTCTGTATTGACTATCGGGCACTGAACAAGATCACTCTCCATAATGGGTACTCGATCCCATGGATTGATGACCTCCTGGACGAACTGAAGGGGGCAAAATATTTCAGCAAGATTGATTTGAATTCAGGATATCACCAGGTACCAATCGAACCCTCCGATGTGTGGAAGACTGCCTTCAAATTCAAGGAGGGCCTTTTTGAATGGTTGGTTATTCCTTTTTGGTTGACGAATGATCCTCCAACCTTCATGAGGCTAATGGATAACATCTTGCAACCATTCAGTAACTCATTTGTAGTGGTATACTTGGATGACATCCTGATCTTCAGCCAAAGTTGGGAAGAGCACCTCCACCACATCCGACAGGTTCTCCAAACACTACGGCAACACAAGTTATGTGCTAATTTGGAGAAATGCACTTTTGGCATGACCCAGGTTTAGTATCTGGGATACATCATGGATGAATGGGGGGTGCATGTGGATCTAGCCAAGATCCAAGTCATTCGGGATTGGCCATCTCCAACCACTCTAACAGAGCTCTACAACTTTCTGGGTCTTGCCAACTTCTACCGCAAGTCCCATGTTGGGATTTTCTTATATCACTTGGCCCTTGAGTCAAGTCACCAAGGGGGGAGCAAAAGCAAAATTATTTTGGTCTGAATATCAACAAAAGGCATTCACAGAGTTGAAACATCGCCTCTTCTCGGCACTAGTGCTCGCATTACCTGACTTGCAACAGCCATTTGAGGTCAAGACAAATGCCTCTAACTATGTTATTGGGGCAGTCCTTATTCAACATGGGAATCCAATGGCATATCACAGTGAGACACTTTCATACACAGTCTGGAAGTATCCCACTTATGACAAAGAGATTTATTCCATTGTGCAAGCCTACCGAAAATGGAAGCATTACATTTTGGGGAAGGAAATGGTCATCCACACAGACCACCGGCCCCTGTAATTCATGCAGACCCAAGGGAAAGTGTAGAATGATCGCCATCAGAAGTGGTCCACATACCTGCAACAGTTCCATTTGAATATCAAGTATAAGAAGGGCAGCACCAATAATGTTGCAGATTGCCTCAGTCGACCAACAATCATGGTGTTAACCACAGTGCTCAATTCTTGTGGGCATGCGATTTATGATTAGCCACTTCTCTACAAAAGTGATCCAAAATTGGGCCACACATACCACACACTCTTGGAGGGTCATCATGTTCCTTATTTTCACCTCTAGGATGCCTTGTTATGCTGCCTGGGTCACCTTTGTGTTCCTTCAAGCAAGCATGCCAAGATGATTTAGGAAGCACACTACAGTCATGCTATTGGGCATTTTGGGGTCAAGAAGATGGTGGCAGTACTGCAAAAGTATTTCTATTGTCTGAATCTTAGACAGGATGTCAGGAAGTACACCAAATCATGTGCTGCCTGTGCCATTGCCAAACCGACCATCAAGAAGTAAGGCCTCTATACCCCGCTGCCTACCCCTAGTCAACCTTGGGAATCCATATCCATGGATCACATGTTGGGCCTTTGTTCTACTAAGCATGGAAATGACTTTGTTTTTGTGGTTGCTGACAGGTTCTCGAAGATGGCTATTATGGCAGCCTGCAAGAAGAATATCACAGCACAAGCGACTGCTAAACTCTTCTTTGAACGAGTGTGGGTACACTTTGGGATCCCATAGTCTATCATCTTAGATCGAGATAGTAGGTTCCTCAATCCATTTTGGTCTAGTGTATGGTTGATGTTGGACACCAAACTCAGTAAGTCCATAGCCTTCCATCCCCAAACTGATAGCCAAACAGAGGTTGTCAACAGGATGATCGTACACATTCTGCACATGTACAACTCAAAGCATCCACACACATCGGATGAGAGCCTCCCCTATGTTCAACACAGCAATAACTGGGCTCCCCATAGCTCGACAGGCCACAACGCTTTTTAGCTGGGCTTGGATTTCCAGCCACTATGTCCCATTGATGTGGCCATGCCATTTGCAGCTACTCAGGCAGATTTGGCTCATGTCTAGTCCAAAACAGATAAGGCAAACAACTTCATTGAGCACATCCAACATATTCGCCAATAGGTCCATGACATTCTATATAAATCAAATTCCAAGTACAAGCAGCGACATGATCAACATCGGGTGCCACACAAGTTTCAGGTGGACGACAAAGTTTGGTTGCATTCGTAAAAGGAACGCTTTACCAGAGCCTATCGAAAACTCAAACCACTCTAATATGGTCCTTACACCATTACCAAGGCTATGGGAGACAATGTATTTGAGCTCAACATTCCCCCATTCCTTGGCCTGAACCCAATGTTCAATGTGGACAGCCTTCAGCCATACTTTCCACCCTTACTAGACACATCCGACATTGCAGAACAAATCAAACCCACAGAGTTAAATCCAGATTGCATGGAACAAGCTGCAACTAATCAGATCATGGACACACAGATCAAGCACACTCGCCAACAGAAAATCCAACTGTATCGATTTGTTAAAGCAGACCAACTCCTTCACCAGGGCAAGTGGCTCACCAGGGACCAAGTTTAGAAGAAGTTTTCTCATCTCATGGAGGAACTCGATGCATTTGGGATGATTGCTTCCTAAGGGGGGAGGAATGATCCAGGTGGATATTGGTGGTCACCCGCCATTTCAATTTGGACCCCCACCATTGTTTCTTTCACTTTTTCAGTTTCCTTAATTGTAGCACAATTTAATATTTTTAGCAGTTTTTTGGGTCCTGAACTTCCAGAGCAGTTTTGAGGCCCTAAACGATGTTTTTTGGGAAAATTGGGAGCAACATGGGTCCATGGACTGATGTTTCTCTTCCCAAAATTGTAGTCCTCGGATAGATCTTTCTAACAATGTATTGTGTGCGTCAAACGGAGATCATATCCCAAAGTTACAACCCCTGGAAATTGATGTACCAATTTACCCAAAATGGGGCCCATAGTCTGGCACTTCATCTCCTAGGGTTTGGTTTTTGGATGTTTAGGGTTTGCCATTGTTTCTCAACAATAAATAGGCCTTCGAGACTCATTGTAAGATAGTTCAGAGGCATGTAACCGCCACATCTCTTCTCAGAGATAAGATACCATCACCCTAGCTAATTTATTTCCATTTTTGTTTGTAAGCATATTTCAGTATTTTACAGTAGTGAAATGAAGTATTATTTCTGTTGCTATCTGTATATATGGTTATATCTGTAATTTGTTGCATTCCTGTTTAAATCTGGATCAATGGTATGAGAGCGATCTGCTCTTTCTTGGTCTTTCTTTGCATGTCCCTAATGAGGTCGGGATATAAGGAGTTATGGCTTGAACTAGTCAAACCTTTGCAAGATCAGCCTCGCAAATCCCAACGGCCTCCCATGGCAGACGAAAAGAAAGACGAAGGGACAGGAGATCCTATCAAAATCTTGCTTGAATATGCCCTCGAGAAACAAAGGAACATGATGATGGACAACTTTTCCCAAATCCTTCAACGGCTACCGAGGGGCAACACATCTACTTCAACAGTGACTTTGGAAGCGCCACACCCTTTAAGGTATAATTTAACTTTGACATTCCCATATTTGAGGGCCAAATAGATGTAGACACCATAGATAAATGATTAAATCTGCTAGAAGGGTATTTTTCTGTTCATGATTTTTCCAGCCAAGAAAATATTACTTTCGCTCTTCTCAAAGCCGCCCCCCATGTCAAGGACTAGTGGGAAACCTATTGCGAGCAGAAGGATGAAAGTACGGCCTCACTGTTTTCAGCCACACCCACTTGAAATTCTTTCCAGGCTGCCATCACAGAGTTGTACTACCCTATCAGAAGCTATGAGGATCAATACTTAAAGTGGACCATGCGACAAGGAAGGGACCAAGACGTGCTAGAGTTTACCAATATTTTCCATAACCTTCGCACAAATTGGGTATCAAGGATTCAAAGTAGCATTTGGTACTCAAATACTGCAGCTGCCTACACAGGTACATCTAGGACAAAATATAATTCCTGAACATCTCCTCGCTTGGCACGACATACCGATATGCCGTCAAGATCGAGCAAAAGTTTAAACAGAAGAAGCAAGACTTTGGATCTATGAATTCGAAGCAAGGGAAAGGTGCCCCCAAACCATAGAATGAAGGACAAAGCCAAGGCGGGGCAGCCCCAAGACAACCTGCTAAATCTGCAAGCAAAGAATAGGGCCTCAATGCTGAAAAAGGACACGAGAAAGTGGTGTGAGTCCCATAAGAGCTCCACTCACAACACAAGTGAGTGTCGGGCCAAGCAGTCACTAGTGGCCAAGCTAAAGTTTTCAGATTCTTATGCATGTTCCGATTTTGAGTTAGAACCCGACAAGATGAATGACAAAGGGAAACAAATTAATGATGTGGAGCCCAATGCCACCATTGCCACCACAACGATCCAGAAGGAGGAACCCGAAGATCCATAGGAGGAGGAGTGCCTCTTCCACTCCCAGATGTGGCTAAAGGGCTCCCCGTTATAGTTCATTGTCAACAGCGGGAACCAAAAGAACTTCATTTTGGTAGAGGTTGTGAAGCGGTTATGCTTACCGACCACAGCACATCCACAATCGTACACCATCGGGTGGCCCCACCAAGGCGGGATCTTCGCGTGAGCTAGCAATGTCTCCTTCCATACAACATCAAGCCCTTCACGGATGAGGTATTGTGTGACGTTGCTCCCCTTGATGTTTGTGATGTATTATTAGGCCAACCATACTTGTGGAAGCAACATGTTGTGTATGAATCAAGGCCTCATGCTGTTATTGTTACTTTAGGAAATAAGTTGTACAAGATACTGAAGGTAGCACCGCCTACCGCCATCTCTTTGGTTACTGAAAAGAAATTTAATAAGCTCATTTCCAAAACCAGGAAATTTGTTTTCTTGATGATACGCCCTCAAGGAAAGAAGAAGAAAGTGGCCACGATCGCCAGATAGGGCCCCTCCGTACGACAACTACAGATGGACAAGTTCGTGGATGAGTACGAGGACATCTTCACCTCCCCCATAGGGGTTCCTCTGCATTGTCAGGTCAAGCACTCCATCGATCTGACCATAGGTGCGCCACTGCCCAATCAACCAATCTATTGGCACTTTTTTGTGGAGAACGATGAAATCAAGAGGCAGATTTAGGAGCTACTCCAGAAATGTCACATCCATCCGAGTTCATCACCCTGTGGGAGCTTGATTGTGTTGGTACAGAAGAAGGATGGGACTTGGAGACTCTGTATTGACTATCGGGCGCTGAACAATATCACTGTCCGTAATAGGTACCCTATCCCACAAATTGATGACCTCCTAGACCAACTGCAGGGGGGAAATATTTCAGCAAGATTGATTTGAAGTCAGGATATCACCAGGTACCAATCAAACCCTCTGATGTGTGGAAGACTACCTTCAAAGGCAAGAAGGGCCTTTTCAAATGGTTGGTTATGCCTTTCAGGTTGACGAGTGCTCCTACAACCTTCGTGAGGCTAATGGATGACATCATGCAGCCATTCACCAACTCATTTGTAGCGGTATACTTGGATGACATCCTGATCTTCAGCCAGAGTTGGGAAGAGCACCTCCACCACATCCAACAGGTTCTCCAAACACTACGACAACACAAGTTATGTGTCAATTTGGAGAAATGAACTTTTGGCATAACCCAGGTTCAATATCTAGGATACATCATTGATGAATGGAGGGTGCATGTGGATCCAACCAAGATCCAAGTCATTCAGGATTGGCCATCTCCAACCACTCTGACAGAGCTCCATAGCTTTCTCGGTCTTGCCAACTTCTACTGCAGGTTTGTGTTGGGATTTCTCATATCACTTGGCCCTTGAGTCAAGTCACCAAGGGAGGAGCGAAAGAAAAATTATTCTGGTGTGGATCTCAACATAAGGCATTCATAGAGTTCAAACATTGCCTCTGCTCGGCACCAATGCTCACATTACCCAAATTGCAACAACCATTTGAGGTCGAGACAGATGCCTCTGACTATGCTATTAGGGTAGTCCTTACTCAACACACGTATCCAGTGGCATATCGCAGTGAGACACTTTCAGACACTGTCCGGAAGTATCCCACTTATGACAAAGAGATGTATTCCATTGTGCAAGCCTGCCGACAATGGAAGCATTACATTTTGGGGAAGGAAACAGTCATCCACATAGACCACCGGCCCCTATAGTTCATGCAGACTCAAGGGAAATTGCAGAATGATCGCCATCAGAAGTGGTCCACATAACTGCAACAATTCCATTTGAATATCAAGTATAAGAAGGGAAGCACCAATAATGTTGCAGATTGCCTCAGTCGACCACCGATCATGGCGTGAACCACCGTGCTCAACTCTTGTTGGCACGAGATTTATGATTGGCCACTTCTCTACAAAAGCGATCTAGAATTCGGCCACACATACCAGACACTCTTGGAGGTTCAACATGTTCCAGATATTCACCTCTAGGATGCCTTGTTATGCCACCTAGGTCACCTTTGTGTTCCTTCAAGCGAGTGTGCCAAGATGATTTGGGAAGCACACTACATTTGGGCTGCTGGGCATTTCGGGGTCAAGAAAAAGGTGGAAGTATTGTAGAAGTATTTCTATTGGCTGAATCTTCGACAGGATGTCGAGAAGTACATCATATCATGCACTGTCTACACCATTGCCAAATTGACGATCAAGAAGCAAGGCCTCTATGCCCCGCTACCTACCCCTAGTCGACCTTGTAAATCCATCTCCATGGGTTACATGTCAAGCCTTCCTTCTACTAAGCATGGAAATGACTGTGTTTTTGTGTTCGTCAACAGGTTCTCGAAGATGGCGACTATGGCAGCCTACAAGAAGAATATCACAACAAAAGCCACTCCTAAACTATTATTTGAATTAGTGTGGGTACACTTTGGGATCCCACAGTCTATCATCTCAGATTGACACAGGAGGTTCCTCAGTACATTTTGGTCCAGACTCTGGTCGATGCTGGATACCAAACTCACTAAGTCCACAGCCTTCCATCCCCAAACTGATGGCCGGACAGAGGTTATCAATAGGATGATTGTACACATTTTGCGCATGTACAACTCAAAGCATCCATGCACATGGGAGGAGAGCCTCCCCTATGTTCAGCACAACTATAACTGGGCTCTACATATCTTGACTGGCCATAGCCCTTTTTAGGTGGGCTTAGGATTCCGGCCACTATGTCCCATTGATGTGGCCATGCCATTTTTAGCTACTCAGGCAGACTCAGCTCATGTCCAGTCTGAAACAGATAAGGCAAATAACTTCATTGAGCACATCCAACATATTTTCTAGTAGGTCCATGACATTCTGGAGAAATAAAATGCCAAGTACTAGCAGCGACATGATCAACATCGGGTGCCACACAAGTTTCAGGTGGGCGACAAAGTCTAGTTGCATTTGCAAAAGGAACGCCTTTCCGGAGCCTATCGAAAACTCAGACTACTCTGATATGGTCCTTACACCATTACCAAGGTTGTGGGAGACAACACATTTGAGCTCAGCATTCCCCCATTCCTTGGCTTGCACCCAGTGTTCAATGTGGATCGCCTTCGGCCATACTTTCCACCATTACTAGACACATCCGACATTGCAGAACAGCTCACATCCACAGAGTTAAATCTATATTGCATGGAAGAAGCTACAACTGATCAGATCATGGACACACAGATCAAGCACACTCACCAGTAGAATATCCAACTGTATCGATTTGTCAAAGCAGGCCAACTCCTTCACTAAGGCAAGTGGCTCACCAAGGACCAAGTTCAACAGAAGTTTCCTCATCTCATGGAGGAACTCAACACAGTGGGGACTATTGCTTCCTAATGGGGGAGGAATGATCTAAGTGGATATTGGTGGCCACCAACCAATTTCCTTTGGACCCCCACCATTGTTTCTTTCAGTTTTTTAGTTTCCTTAATCGTAGCACAATTTACTATTTTTATCAGTTTTTCGGGTCCTGAACTTCTGGAGCCATTTTGAGGCCTGAAATGACGTTTTTTTGGGGAAAATGTGAGCAAAATGGGTCCTTGGATTGATGTTTCTCTTCCCAAAGTTGTAGTCCTCGGATAGATCTTTCTAACAAGGTATTGTGCACATCAAATGGAGATCATATGCCAAAGTTACAACCCGGGAATTTGATGTACTAATTTACCCAAAACAGGGCCCATAGTTTGGCGCTTCATCTCCTAGGGTTAGTTTTTTGGATGTTTAGGGTTTTCCATTTTTCTCAACAATAAATAGGCCTTCGAGCCTCATTGTAAAACAGTTCAAAGGCATGTAGCCGCCACATCTCTTCTCAAAGATAAGCTACCATCGCCCTAGCTAGTTAATTTCCATTTTCTGCTGCATCTCTGTATGTATGGTTATATTTGTAATTTGTTGCATTCCTATTTAAATACGGATCATGCAAGCCGCCAGTATAGCCATCTTAGAAAATTTGTCCACCACCACAAATACATAGTCATTACCTTGCTTGGTAGAAGGGAGGCTGGACATATAGCCCACGGAGATGGATTCCCATGGCTAGCTGGGAGTAGGCATAGGAGTGTACAGACCTTACTTCTTAATGGTTGACTTAGCAATGACGCAGGCAGTGTAGGATTTGATATATTTCCCAACATCGAGTCAGAGTTTGGGCCAATAAAAGTACTTTTGTATTACAACCACAATTTTCTCCACACTAAAGTGTCCTGCGACCTCACTATAGTGCGCCTCCAAAATCAACTTGGCAAGCTAGCTTGAAGGAACACAAAGGTGCCTAGGTAGCATAATAATGTGTCTTGTAGGTGGAAATCAGGAACTTTCTTTCCATCTACTAGCATCTGCTATGTGGAGATGAGCTCTGGATCATTTTGTATAGTTGCAACCATCCAAAGGTCTCATGGCCACAAGAGTTGAGAACAGTAGTCAGTGTTGCAATTGGGGGTCGTCTGAGGTGGTCTACAACATTATTGGTGCTACCCTTTTTGTATTTAATGTTCAAGTGGAATTTTTGTAGATATGTAGACCACTTTTGATGGCGATCGTTTTGAAAATTCCCTTGTGTCTGTATAATGTGAATAGGTCGGTGATCTGTGTGGATGACCATATCCTTCCCTCGAATGTAATGCTTCCATTGTTGGCAAGCCTGCATGATGGAATACATATCTTTATCATAGGTAAGGTACTTCTGAATTGTATCAGAAAGTGTATCACTATGACAGGCCACTGGATGCCCATGTTGGGTGAGGATTGCACCAATAACATAGTCTGAGGTGTCTGTCTCGATTACAAATGGCTACTGCAAGTTTGCAAGTGTGAGTACCGGTGTAGAGCAGAGTCAATGCTTCAACTCCATGAACACCTTCTGTTGGGACTCGGAATAGGAAAAAATTTCTTTCGCCTTTCCCTTAGTAATCTGACTCAAAGGCCAAGTGATATGGGAGAATCCTAACAGGAACCTCTAATAAAAATTTGCAATGCCTAAAAAGTTGTGAAGATTTGTTAGAGTGGTCAAGGATAGGGAATCCCGAATGACTTGGATCTTAGTTGGATACACATTCACACCATGCTCATCTATGATGTAACCCAAATATTGTACCTGGCTCATGACGAAGGTGCATTTCTCCAATTTGACACACAATTTGTGTTGTCAAAGGGTTTTAAGGACCTGCTTAATGTGTTGTAAGTGTTCTTCCCAACTCTTTTTGAAGATGAGGATGTCGTCCAGATAAACAACCACAAATGAGTTGGTGAAGGGCTACAAGATTTCATCTATTTGCCTCATAAAAGTAGTAGGGGAATTTGTTAACCCGAAGGTCATAACCAACCATTCAAAAAAACCTTCCTTTGATTTGAAGGTGGTCTTCCATACATCTGTGGGCTCTATTGGAACCTGGTGATAGCAAGACTTCAAATCTATCTTGTTGAAATAATTGGCCCACTTGAGTTGGTATAGAAGTTCATCAATCTGTGGGATTGGATGCCTGTTTCTAAAAGTGATTTTGTTTAGTGCTCGATAATCAATGTAGAGCCTCTAGGTCCCATCTTTCTTCTGTACAATTAAAATCAGTCTCCCACAAGGCAAGCAACTCTTGGATTTTCCGCTTGATTTCTTCATTTCCCATAATGGAGCGATGATATATCGAACCGTTGGGTAGAGGTGCTCCGAGAGTCAGATCGACTGAATGATTAGCCTTACAGTGCAAGGGTACCCATGTGGGTGTGGAGAAGATGTCCTTGTATTATTCCACAACCATATCCACCTGCTTCTACTGCAGGGAGAAACTCTTCCCATGGGCCATGGATGTGGTTGTGATCTTCCCCTTACTTTCAGAGTGAATCAAAAAGAAAACAAGTTTCCGAGTCTTGGAGATGATCTTACTGCATTGCTTAGCAGAGATCAAAGAGATGGCAGTATGGAGGGCTGCATCCAATATCCTATATAACTTACTACCCAAATAAATAATAATAGAGAGGGGTCTAGACTCATATACAACATGTCACTTCCAATTATGGTTGTCCAAACATCAAAAAATTCAAGAGGAGAAACATCACACAATACCTCATACGTGAAGGGCTTGATGTTGTAGGGAAGATGACGCTGTTAGGTGACGTGAAGATCTCATCCTTGGTGAAGCCACCATATGGTGGATGACTGTGGATGTGTTGTAGTTGATAGGGCCATCTGCTTTATGACCTCTACTGAAATGAGGTTCTTTTGGCTCCCATTGTCAAAAATGAACTACAGCGGAGAAACCTTCACCCACATTTGTGAGTGGAATAGGTGTTCACCTCCTCTAGATATTCAAGCTCAATCTTTTGGATCTTGGTGGTGGCCACAGTGGCACTTGGATCTGCATCAATTATCTGCTTCCCTTTGTCATTCCCCTTGTCAGGTTCTGACTCAGAGTAGGAATAGGCGTTTGATTCGGAAGCCTTCAGCTCGGCCACCAGTGACTGCTTGGCCCGACACTCACTTTTGTTGTGAGTTGAGCTATTATGGAACTCACACCACTTTCTCATGTCCTTCTCTGTCTTTGTGGTGTTGTGCTTTTCCTTCAGATTCAGCAGGTTGTCAAGGTCACCCCATCTTGGTTCTATCCTTTTCTATGTGGTTTAGGGGCGCCTTTCCCTTGCTTCGAATTCATAGATCCAAAGTCTCGCTTTTTCTGTTTAAACTTCTTCTCAATCTTGACAGCATATCGGCACGTCATGTAGGGTAAGGAGATGTCTAGGAACTCCATCTCATCTTGGATGTTCCTATGTAGGCAGTTGTGGTATTTGAGTACCAAATTCCGCTCAGAATCCTCGATACCCAACTTCGTGTGAAGGGTATGAAAAACATTGGTAAACTTTGGCACATCTTGGTCCCTTCCCTGCTGTAGTGTGCTCCACTTTATGTATTTATCCTCAAAGCTCTTGACAAGGTAGTACTACTACTTGATGGCATCCCAGAACGAATTCCAAGTGGGTGCAACTAAAAACAGTGAGGGTGTACTTCCATCCTTCTTCTCACAGTGGGTTTCTCACCAGTGCTTGACATGGGGGCAATCTTTGAGAAGTGCAAGTTATATTTTCCTGGCTCAGAAAATCATGAACAGAAAATATCCTTCTAGCAGATTTAACCATTTATCTACGACTTCTGCATCTATATGACCTTCAAATATGGGGATGTTAAAGTTAACTTGTACCTTAAATGGTGTGGCGCTTCCAGCGTAGCTGCTGGAAGAAGATGTGTCACCTTTGGGTAACCGCTCAAGGATCTGGGAAAATTTGTCCATCATCGCGTTCCTCTGTCGCTCGAGGGCTTCTTCTAGCAAGATTTTGAAAGGATCTCCTGCCCCCTCATCTTTATTCTCTTCTGCCATGGGAGGCCATTGGGATTCATGAGGCTGGTCTTGCAAAGGTTCGACTAGTTCGAGCCTTCACTCCTTATATCTCGACCTCGTTGGGGACATGCAAAGAAAAATAGAGAAAGATTAGACTGCTCTAATACCATTGATCTAAACTTAAACAGGAATGCAATAAATTACATATATAACCATAAATACAGAGATGCAACAGAAATAATAATTCATTTCATTAATATCAAATATTTAAATATGCTTACAAATGGAATCAAAATAAGACTAGCTCAGGCAATAGTAGCTTATCTCTAATAAGAGATGTGGTTGCTACATGTCTTTGAACTATGTTAAAATGAGGTTCGAAGGCCTATTTATTATTGAGAAATAATGGAAAACCATAAACATCCAAAAACCTAACCCTAGGAGATGAAGCGCCAAAACTATGGGCCCTGTTTAAGTAAATCGGTACATCATCTTCACGGGGTCATAACTTTGGCATATGATCTCCATTTGATGAGCACAATACCTTGTTAGAAAGATCTATATGAGGAATGCATCTTTTGAGGGGAAAACATGGGTCTGTGACCCAATTTTTTCGAATTTTCCAAAAGAATATAGTTTAGGACCTCAAAACAGCTCCAAAAGTTCAGGACCCAAAAAACGGCCAAAAATAGTAAATTGTGCTACAATTAAGGAAACTAAAAAACTGAAAGAGACAGTGGTGGGGGTCTAAGTGCAATAGGTGGGTGGCTACCAACATCCACCTGGATTACATAGCTTCATGAAGAATGGTCTAGCAAAGGAAATTGTGGTGCAAGTTTCTTCTAGGGTAGTAGAAGTGAAAGCGGTGAATTTAAGGGCTGGCTAGGGTGGTGCAAGTTGGATAGAAGATTGGGGTGGAGTTCTTGATTTTACGTTCATGGTGATGGATGACTTTGATGTGATATTGGGATTCGAATTCCTTCAAGAATACAAGTTTTTGATGACACCTTGAATGGATGAGATAATTGTGGTTGGAGATAAGCAAGTGTGATATTTGCATACTTCTCTAGGAACAAGGATGTGAAAGTGCAGTTGGATTCAACATTGAGTATGAAGAGGGAAAACATGAAGATTTGATGCAGAGATGTATACAGTAGTAATTAGAGAAATTTGGGATGATGAGGGGATGGGGACACGTATTCCACTTTATATTTCTAATGTGCTAGATGCATATGTAGATCGAATGTTGGATGATTTTCCAAAAGTACTCCCACCGAGACGAAAAATTGATCACCATATTGATCTTGATTTGGGAAGGATGCCACCAACATGAGCTCTTTATAGTTTGTTTGGACCAAAGTTGGAGGAGTTCAAACGACAACTATATGAGTTGTTTGATGAAGGCTTCATATCACCTTCAATGTCTCCTTATGGTGCTCTAATACTCTTTTAGAAGAAAAAGGATACTGAGAAGTTGAGGATGTGTCTCAATTATAGATATTTAAACAAGCAAATGATTTAGAATAGATATCCACTACCACTTTGTTAGGTCCATATAATACTAGTGATTCCACCATTACTATTGTCATTGTATCCCTTATTTTTATTGTTGTGCCCCTATTGTCCCCATATTTTTACTATTGTGCCCCATATAATCTCTCTATTGTTATTTTTGTGCCTTTATATTATTATTGTTAGGTCGGCTTGGTTATATTGTGACCCCTTACAATCCTCTATGTAGAAAGGAGGTTTTCTCATTTGAATCATCCAATAATTGTTCATTTGTGTAATGTAAAGGAGGTTTCCCCATCGAAGAGGCTTATTTCTAAGGCATTCATCTATCTTCTCTATCTTTTTGTGAGCTGGTTTCATAACATTTGGTATCAGAGCTTTGGATTCTAGGGTTTCGTTGCTCCAAACAGGTCATCGTGGAATTTTCACTATAACTTTTTTCTGTGATGTTTCAGAAGCTAAAAATAAAACCCATTTAAGTTGAAATCACACGGAACCTCCGGTCCGAATTTTAGATCTTTTCTCGCTATAGTTTCAGAGATATAATCTGAGGAAGTTAGGGTTTTTGCAGACCTCTGAATGACATTCCAAACAGGTCATTTTGGGAAAATCATCATAACTTTCACTCTGAGCATCAGATTTCATTTTCATAAGAAGTTACATAAAGAGGACGGACTATAGTTTTTTTTGGTATCATTTTCAAAACCTAGGGTTGAAACAGTGACCCGTGGGATGTCATACAAGTTCTCTCTACTGAACTAGTCTATACTCAGGTCATCGTGGGAGAGTTGGCATAACTCTTCATTGGAGAATCAAATCTTGATCAGACTTGAGAGGTTAGAAATATTACTCAGAGGGTTACCACAGGAAGAAATTTTAGACCTGGGAGATCCAACATTATAGAGATACATCATATTCAATATCAAACTCTTACAAAGTGAAAAAATGTGTGCAGTTTTTTTTAAATTTTTGCATAAGCTTGGTTTGAAAAAATAGTTTGAAGGAATTCAAAGGGCATAGTGAAGCATTATTATTGGTAATTGATGCCCCAAAAAAATAAAATGGAAACACCTAGTAAGAAACCTGAAAGCTCTAGCATGACTCATGAAGAAGAAGAAGAAATGCAACATGATATATCAAAATTACGAGACCAAGTACAAAAAATTTCACTCACACAAAAAGTAACAGAAAATAAGATGGATGTTTAAAGAAAGACGTAGAAGCTAAGATGGATGGTTTAAAGAAAGATGTAGAAGCTAAGATGGATGATTTAAAGAAGGCATAGAAGCTAAGATAAATGACGTGGAAGCTAAGATGGATGGCGTGGAAGATAAGATGGACGGCGTGGAAGCTAAGATGGATGGCATGGAAGCTAAGATGGATGATTTAAAGAAAGGCATAGAAGATTTTCAGACAAACTTGAAGACATATTTGACAAAATTTCTACAAGAAATGCTTATTAATGGCGAAAGGGTAGGAAAGAGAACTCATGATGAGAACAGAATAAATGTTAATCATGATTTCATAGACTCTAACGTTGGATTGAAGAACCACCATGTTCCAAAGATCGATATGAGGAAGTTTAATGGCAACGATCCCGGAACATGGATACTACATATGGAGCAATTTTTCGATCTCCATAATGTGCAAAACACATAAAAAGTACACATTGCAACTTTGTATTTGGAACCAAATCAGTTTGTATGGTATCAATGGCTTTGCTCTCATAAACAAATTGTCACTTGGGATATTTTTACGGATGAAATGATAGCACATTATGAGGATACAAAAAGAAACACTTTTTTTAGCCAATTGATAAATCTCAAAACAAAAGGGTTCAATGATGGAGCACATTGAACACTTCCAAAAATTGAATATAAGGGTAAAATATATTCTAGAGGAGCATAGGATTGATGTGTTCATAGGGACTTTAAAGATAACATCCAACATGAGGTTCGCCTTTGGGAACCAAATTCATTGGAGAAGGCATTCAGGTTGGTAAGAAAAATGGAAAGCAAAATTATGGCAACAAGGAAGCCTGCCACTCACAATCATAAAGATGGAAGTGTTACTGCCCCTAGCATCCACAACCAACAAGGTTGACACCACAAAAATTGGAAGAAAAAAGAGCAAAAGGGCTTTGTTACAGTTGTGATAGCAAATACACTAAAGGTCATAAGTGTGTAGAGAAGAAATTATTTTACATAGATTGTGAAGCGGAGGAAGAAAAGGAGCAAGAAATTTCAAAAGATGAAGATATACACTAGGAACAAACCCTAGAAAAAGAAGAAATGAATCTAAACATATATTGTAATGCATTGGTTGGAATTACCACTCCTCAAACTATCAAATAGAAGGGCATATCGAGAAGAAAAAAGTAATAGTGTTGATTGATTTAGGAAGTAACCATCATTTTGTTCATTGTAAGATAGCCAAAGAATTGAATTGCTTCCTATATCCAGCACCAGAGTGTCAAGTGATGGTTGCAAGTGGAGGAACCATAAATTGCTCAGGAAAGTGCCATAATATCAAGCTATCCATGGGAGAATATGTATTGAATAGCCCAATGCTTTCCATTCCAATGGGTGGTGCTGATGTTGTACTAGGAGTTCAATAGCTACAATCCTTGGATACAATAGCTTTTAATTTTCAAGAACTTCTCATGAAATTCTCTTAAGAAGGAAAGGAAGTTGAATTAAGGGGTATCGCAGGGAAACTGGGAGAGATAATCAACTCTAACGGAATGAAAAAGCTTCTAAAGAAAGAACAACGAGGCATAATTGCACAATTATGTTCACTAGAGGCTCCCACATCGAAATCATCCATTTCTCTAGATCTCCAAAAAGTATTGGACAATCATTCCAAGGTATTTGAGACTCCCAAAGGCCTCCCACCTATTCGTGATCATGATCATGCTATTAATATGATTCCAGGAAGTGTTCCTCCAAACATCAAGCCTTACAGATATCACTATGTCCAAAAGAGTGAAATTGAACGTATGGTTGCAGAAATGCTAGAGGCTGGTATAATTCAACCTAGTCAAAGTTCTTTCTCTGCTCCAGTAGTATTGGTTCACAAGAAGGATGGATCATGGCGCATGTGTCCAGATTATAGGGAGCTCAACAAGCTTACTATTAAAGATAAATTTCCCATTCTTGTCATTGATGAATTATTGGATGAATTGCATGGATCAATTTACTTCACCAAGTTGGATCTTCGTTCAAGATACCATCAAATCAGAATGAAGACTGAAGACATTCCAAAAATAACATTTAGAACTCATGAGGGTCATTATGAATTTTTGGTCATGCCTTTTGGCCTTACTAATTAACCTTCTACATTTCAAGGTTTGATAAATTCCATTTTCAAACCCTTACTTAGAAAATTTGTGTTAGTATTTTTTGATGATATACTAATCTACAGGAAGTCTTGGAAGGATCATGTCCAACATGTTGACATGGTGACCAAACTATTGGAGGAAAAACAATTATATGCAAAAATCTCCAAATGTTTCTTTGGAGTACAAGAGGTGGAATATCTAGGTCATATTGTATCTTATGAAGGTGTTAAGGTAGACCCTAGCAAAATTAAAACCATTAAGGAATGGAAAATCCCCACATCCATAAAGTATCTACGAGGATTTCTTGGGTTGACAAGGTATTATCGCAAGTTTGTTAAGAATTATGGGAGGATAGCAGCACCTCTAACAACATTATTGAAGAAAGATGCATTTTCATGGACTCCAGAAGCAACGAAGGCCTTTGAACATCTTAAAGAGGCAATGTTCCAAGCACTGGACTTAGCTACACCAAACTTCACAAAAACCTTTATTGTGGAATGTGATGCCTCAGGAAATGGAATTGGTGATGTTTTAATGCAAGAAGAAAGACCCATTGCTTTTGAAAGTCATCCAATCAAAGGAAAGTATTTACACAAAGCTATTTATGAGAAGGAAATGTTGGCAATACTACATGCACTTAAGAAATGTCGACCCTACCTAATGGGAAGACACTTCAAGGTAAAAATAGATCATGATAGTCTTAAATACTTTTTAGAACAAATATTATCTTCAGAAGAGCAGCAAAAATGGGTCACAAAGATGTTGGGTTATGACTTTGAAATCATCTACAAAAAAGGAAAGCAAAATGTTGTGGCAGATGCACTCTCAAGAAAGGATGAGGATGTGGAAGCATTTCTTTGCACCATTTCTATTATCCAACCAGATTGGATAAATGAAGCAAGGGATGAATGGAAGAATGACGAGGAAGTGTGGGCACTCATTCAAAAGACACAACAAGATCCCAGTACATTTGATACATTTAGCTGGAAAAATGATTCGTTATGGTACATGGATCGGTTATACCTATGTAAGAATTCCCAACTCAAATAAAATACTCTTAGGGAATTGCACACCTCTCCCTAAGGAGGGAACTCAGGATTTCTAAAAATCTACCACAAGGTTAAGAAGGATTTTTTTTGGGATGGCCTTAAATTGGATATTCAAAAGTTTGTGGCAAAATGTTTGGTTTGCCAACAAAATAAAATTGAAACAATTAAGACCCTAGGACTATTACAACCTTTATCCATTCCAAGCCGATGTTGGGAGGAGGTTCAATGGATTTTATCACAGGTTTACCCAAGTCCGAAGGAAAGAGTGTTATCATGGTGGTAGTTGACAGACTTACCAAGTATGCACACTTTTGTGCATTATCTCATCCATTTAAAGCCAGTACAGTTTCTACTGAATTTATGGAAACAATTCAAAAGCTACATGGAAACCCAAAGATTATTGTAAGTGATAGAGATTCCATTTTCACTGAAAATTTTTTGGACAAATTTATTTTCTTATCTTGGTACTCAGTTAGCTCATAGCTAATCTTATCATTCTCAATCTGATGGGCAAACTGAGATAGTAAACAAATGTTTGGAAGGATATATTCGTTTCTTTGTATTTGATAAATAGGCACAATGGGTCAAATGGTTGCCTCTGGCTGAAGGTGGTATAACACTTCCTTCCATACTGCAACAAAAATGACCCCATTTATGGAACTTTATGGATATCATCCACCATCCATCACATCATATTTAAGAGAAAATTCTAAGGTTCAAGCAGTGGAAGATCACATCAAGCATTAGTAACAAGTTCTCCAACTCTTAAGGGATAACCTCAACTTGGCGCAAAATAGAATGAAATAGTAGGCAAATCAACATTGCAATGAAAGAAGCTTTAATGTAGGTGATTGGGTATTCATACAGCTACAACCATATAAACAAATGTCCCTCAAGCAAGCTAAGAATGATAATAAATTATCACCAAAGTATTATGGTTCGTACAGGGTGTTGCAAAAGATAGGTACTATGGCATACAAATTGGAGCTTCCTTAAGCTTCCCGAGTGCACCCAATTTTCCATGTTTCATGCTTAAAGAAGGTTATAGGTAACAAGCTTCCAGTTCAAACAATATTGCCAGAACTTGATGAGGAAGGAAAAATCATATTGGAACCTGAATCATTCAAAGAAACAAGAACTCAACAGCTACGAAATCGATCAATTCCAGAGTATCTCATCAAGTGGAAGAACTTATCCATTGAAGAATCCACATGGGAGGATGAGAATTTTATACAGAAGCATCCAAAACTACTCAAGCGTTGAGGAAAACACTTTTTTTAAGGAGAGGGGAATGTTAGGCCCCTATAATACTAGTGATTCCCCCATTACTATTTTCTTTGTATCCCTTATTATTACTGTTGTTCCCCTATTGTCCCCATATTGTTACTATTGTGCCCCATAGAATCCCTCTATTGTTATTTTTGTGCCTTTATATTATTATTAGGTCGGCTTGGTTATATTGTGACCCCTAAGACTCCTATATATAGAAAGGAGGTTTTTTCATTTGAATCATCCAAGAATTGTTCATTTGTGTAATGTAAAGGAGGTTGCCCCCTCGAAGAGGCTTATTTCTAAGGCATTCATCTATCTTTTCTATCTTTTTGTGACGTGGTTTCATAACACACTTGCAGCACATTAATTCAATAAGTTAGTTAAGGTTGTGGTTTTCTTGAAGCTTGATTTGAGATATGGTTATTATTAGGTACCCATTGGAGAGGGAGATGAGCATAAGACAACTATGGTAATAGGTATGGGAGTTTTGAGTTCTTGGTAATGTCATTCGAGTTCTGTAATGTCCTTGCTACATTTTGTACCTTGATGATCAATGTACTTTGTCCATTTCTATATTCTTTTGCAGTGGTGTATTTTCATGACATTGTGATATATAGTGATAGCATGGAGGAACATATTTGAGGCATTCAAGAAGCATCGATTGTTCCTAAAGAAGTTTAAGTGTATGCTCGCTTAGAATGAGATACCATTTCTGGGACATTGGATTAGATAGGGATGTATCCGGATGGACCTTGAGAAGGTCCATGTTATTGAGGATTAGGAGGAGCCCAAGAAATTCCATGATGTGGGAATTTTCTTAGGGATGGATAACTACCGTAGGAGATTTGTGGAGTGTTATTCCATGATTACTGCGCCAATGACTAATTTTTTGAAGAAGGATAGGCCATGGAAATGGGCCAAGAAGAGTTAGAGATATTTTGTTGAGTTTAAGAGTAAGATGGTGACAACTTTGATATTGAAGTTGTCAGATTTTGAGTGGTCTTTTAAGGTACATATAGATGCTTCAAATTTCATTGGAGGTGTTTTGATGCAAGATGGACACCTGATAGCTTATGAGAGAAGGAAGTTATAAGATAGGGAGAGGAGATATAATATTCATGAGAAGGAGATGACAAGAGCCATCCACTATGTTCAAGTGTCGAGGCATTATTTGATTAGAAGAGCCTTTTATGGTTAAGACAGAGAAGATTTCAATGAGTTTAGTTTGCATCTCAACCTAATTGTCAGTGAAGCAGGCATGTTGGAAGGAATTTTTAGTAGAGTTTGACATGAACATTGAGTATACACTAGGGAATCTCAAAGTTGTAGAAAATTCCTTGAGTAGAAAGGCATAGTTGGTTGTGATTGATGAAGAAGGTAACCTACCTATGCTAAGAGAGTGTCAATTTCAAATGATAGAAGAACTGTAGAGGAAGATTCGTGTAGGGTTAGAGATGGACACTATAATGAAGAACATTATGAAGCATGTGAAGGAAGGGAAGACCAACAAATTCTACATTTGTAATGGTTTCTTGTTATTTGTTGATCATATCTATGTTCCTAGGTCAAGTGGAATCCATAAAGGTATATTAAAGGAGTGTTATGACTCGCCTTGGGCTAGCCACCTAGGACAACGTAGGACACTGACATTATTGGAGATAGATTACTTTTAAGAGTGTATGAGACATGATGTGGAGGACTATGTACAAACTTGCTTCATTTTTCAGTAGCACAAATTAGATATGTCATTGTAGGGAGGAATATTGATGCTCTTTCCTATTCCAGACAAACCATAGGCAAGTGTCTTGATGAACTTCATATCTCAATTACCTCTAGTACAGGGAGTTAATGGGGTGATGATCAATTTTGATAGCTTCTCCAAGTATGTCATATTCATTCCCCTGAAGGTACCATATGGAGCTAAGGAGTTAACGAAGAAGTTCTTAAAAAGTGTGGTGAAGTACTAGGGATCGCCTTTAAGCATCATGCTAGACAAAGATATGAGATTCACTTGGAAGTTTTGGACATCACTATTTAAGCTTGTGGGGACCATCTTGTTGTTTTGTTCAAGTTTTGATCTGCAAACAGATGGAAAGATAGACCACATCAACTCTTTATTAGAGGAAGATGGATGGGAGACGAAATATTCACTCTGGATATGGGAGAAAGAGATTTGCAAGTTTCAATAGAAGACACTCCAAGAACTGTTAGGATTGCTTAGGACAAAAATAAATCATGGTGGGGGAGGATGTAAGGTCCCTAGGCACCCATGAACATTCCCATCTCAACAAAGCACCTAAGGCATAGGTCCCCCCCTCGCCAAGTTGACATAATAGCAGGGAAGGCAACTGAGTTATACCTCCACATGATGGAAACTGAGCTAACACAAATGTACCTAAAGGGGTCATGGCATGCCCAAGATGGAATGAATGCGCCCATGTGAATGCGCCTAAGGTGGAACAAGTGCACATAAAGGAACACACCCAAATATGGAATGAGTTGGTTGAGACAACATAAGCACCCATGAGACGGAATAAGTCGTCTTGATCGAAAGTTGGGGTTTCTCGCATGAGTTGAGATGGAACAAGCGTTGTCCAAGACCACATAAGCTCCTACTCTGAGACAAAATGAGTTGACTCAATTGCCCGAACGATAGTTCAAGTGCACGATGGAGAAGTGTAAATAACCGATGGAACAAAGTGGAACAAGAGACAAGTGGTTTTTGCACAAGAAGTGAGGAACGAGTTTGAAGAAGAACCGAATGAGGAGACAAACCACATGAGGGGTTGCTCTACCCGTATAGTAGAGCGAAGTCATTCCAACTAACAAAGGTGTGAACTGTGAGATGACTAGATTGAGTGGACAAATGAGCACGCCCAAAATCATGTAGGAGGAGTCTTGGACCAAGGGGAGTGTTTTTTGTGTATTTCTTTGGAGACTTGGTTTGGGAACCAAAGGCTCTTTGTTATTGTAACCTTGGGAGCAGGTTGTGGGCCGAATCCATGTAAAAACCAAGTTTATGATATAAAGGAGTTTTGCATATATGTTATTTCTTATATCATGTTCTTGTGATGTTTACAATTGTGACACTATGCTATAATGTAATTGTTATTCTATATGGATGATTATGGATGGAGTAAATTGGGCATTATACTGATAATGAAGATTGAATGTTAATTTTGCTAACATAATACATCTCACACGTGAATAAGAAATATAAGTGCTAGAGGCATAGTCTAGAGGTGAAGTAATCGTAAGTTGGTCACTACCATTGTGATGAACCTTGTCAGTGTCGTACATCTAGAGGGTTCAATGTGCTTTAACTCACCTAAATGCTCTAGAAACGTGACAACAACATATCTAAAAACAGATAATTTGCCAATTTTTAATTTATAAAACTAATATTTATAGATTTTTATCATTTATTTATATTTTTGAAAAACAAATAACAAAACATAAAAACAACTCTTTTTATTTTAAAACGTGATAAGGGGATTTCCCTGACTCATACCTTTGCCCTATGATAATATAGATGTCCTATTTATCTTTGATAACCTACCCCACATATATATATATAATTGAAATTAATAAAAATAAAAACACAATAAATAGAATTAAACCAAATTAAAGTATTCATATAATTTTTAATAATGACCCACGGATCTAATTCAACATTAATATCTAATAATGAATTGAGGACGAGGATATCTGCACCAGCCACTTACAACTGGTAGTGCGGCCCACCGTTCTACCACTAGCAATAAAGCTGGACTTCATTCTGAAGATCTCCAGTGCAACAAAAATAGCACTGATATCGCCAGTAATGATTGGAGTGTAGCTGCCTCTTTTCTTTTTCTGGAAATCTCATTTGCATTTTAGAATGCCCAACTTATAAAAGTAGGCTGTGTCGCGATCCAGTTGTTAATTAGTGTCGACGACGTCCTTTACATGTACTAAAATGATATCCATTAAATCTCGAAACAAATTGCTATTCACCCATACCAAAAAATAAAGACCCCCAGAAAATAAAGACTGAAATAAAAACCCTCTGAAACCAATCAAACCCCCGGAAAATAAAGACTCTGAAATAAAAACCCTCTGAAACCAATCAAACTCTCTCCGCTGTTTTTGCTCATCCATAAAATATATTTTTTGTCTGTGCAAAGCCATACGATACCACTGTATTCATGGATGCTAGAATTTTCACTTGAGGTGTAATTTCATGAAAGCGATACCTCTAACGATACCTCTCATGAGTCCTCCACTTTAAACAATGCTATAAATAGTAACATTATTTTTTTTATTATGAGACTAAGGTATAAATAGTAACATTATTTTTTTTATTATTATGAGACTAAGGTATATATGAGTAACTAAGGTAAATATGATTGACTAAGGTAAATATGATGCATGTCCAATAAATATTGATTTAATTAAAAAATAAGAAAAAAATGAAATTGGTATTGATATGAGGATAAATATTTAAATGTTGGCTCAATTAATAAAAAAAGTTAAAAGTAATATAAAATCTAGTATTGGGATGAGTGTAAGCATATATATTATGTTATTAACTTATGAATAGACTTTGTTACAATATTATGACTTATCAACACCATATGTCCTAAAATCATAACTATTTCACAATCAAAATATTTTATAATATTAACTTGTAAATTGGTTTTGTTACAATACCATGGACCAATACCACAGCTTATCAATACCACTTACCTGAAAATCATAACTTTTTTTTTTTTTTTCCGAAGGTGGCAAAACCTATCAAACTCAGGTGTCAAACCAACAGTGAGGACAACCTCAAAATCATAACTTATTTCATAATCAAAATATTTTATAAAATAATTTTTTATTTTATTTTTTAATTAAATCTAAAAAAGGGTTATAATTACTTTTGAGATATATCTAAACTCTTTATCTCATGCCTACTAAAAATATTCCCATAGAAATTTAATCAAAGTTTCATATATATATATATATATATATATATATATATATATATATATATATATATGAAATTTATATAATATGAATAATATTATTAAGAACCAGCATAGCTCCATCTCAACTAAGGATTCAAGTTATGAGGGAAAGTAATGTGATTAACCATAAAAGATGAAAGACAATGCATGATTTTTTTTAAGCTTTTCATTATTGTGTTTTTTTTGACATGATTGATTCAAAATTTAATATTTTACAACCAATTGAGTTTTTAAATTTAGATACTTTCTTAAACACAATACAATGAGATCAAATTTAAGAGAGAGGGGGTGTTGAGGGGGGGGCGGGGGCGACAAAGATAGAGGGATAGCCAGAGGATGGGGAGGGAGACAGAGTGATGCTGGGATAGAGAGAGAGGGAGAGGAAGGAGGAGAGAGAGGACCCAAGAGAAAGAAGAAGAGAGATGGAGTTGGAGGGGGGAGAGAGAGAGAGGGAAAAAGAAATACATAGAGGGAAAAAGGTGGAGAGAGATAGAGGGAGTGACAAGGGAGACATGTAGAAAGAGTGAGGGAAATAGGAGTGTGTGAGGGAAGAGAGAGGGGAAGACAAAGGGAGGGAGAGAGAGATAGATATGGAGAGATAGTGTGTATGTTTGGAGGATGAGATAGAGAGGTAATAAGAAAGGGACACTCATACAAATATAAATATGATATAACTAGCCTAAATCCAACGTAACCCTAAATCTACCAAACAAGAGTGATCAAATATCTCAAGATATAAACTTTTTTCAAATTTTACAGTCAAAAATAAATTACACTTCAAAAAATTTGATTCCTCTTAACACATAATAAATTGAAAATTAAAATATATTTAAATTAATTATTATTATAATTATCATTATAATTTATCACTTTATCACTTTATGCCATTGAAAGATAGAGCTACACCAACGTTAAAAAATAAATAATATGCATTATGTGTAATCATCCGAATCATACTTTGCACACCAATATTAAATATGTATTCGTTGTTGTACGTGAAAACAAAAACTTTTATGACAACTTTTGATTATATAAAATATTTATGTTAAATTAATTAATATCTACTAAAACAATTATTATTAATATAAAAAATGTGTTTAATATTTTCATTCAATCTTAAAACACTCAAATCTCTATTAATTAATATTGTTTTAATTTTATTTTTAATGTTCTCCTTCCATATAATCCAAATCCAATACCATCAACCACAATGAGAGAGGCAAACAAAGGAGTAGGTCACTTTCCCGCTGTTTTTCCGACCCGAACAAAGAATTATATGGACAGGGGGTTGCGCGCAGAAAAGCACATACTTCATTAGGGGACATAGCCATGGGTAAGGAAATAACAAAATTTACTATTAGTCAAACTCATATAACGTCACAAAGCTATGCATATTAAATATACAACCAACTTTAATGAAAGGATTTTTTGAAAAATAATCTATTTTATAAAAGTTATATCCATAGGAAGTTTTAATGAACTAAGATTAATAGTTACAATGTAATATAGTCCTTGCCTCTATTGTTAATTAATTAATTCTCTTCACAGTGAAAGTTTGTTGCACATGTTTCTTCTGCACAATTATCTTTACACTTAATAATGCCTTTTGGTCAGTATCAGAGATCGAAGGTCCAAGGCATAGCGTACAGTGCGGTAATCGGAGGTTAGAGCCATGCCGGCAATCACCAATCGCAAATATGAGAAGATCAACAACGTGGTGCATCGACGAGTCACACATCGGAGGTCCCGACAGTCTGAAAATGACCATTATAAAGAAAATGTTGGGAAAATTGTATGAATTTAAACAGGAACACAACAAATTACAAATCTAACCATAAATACCGAGATGAAGCAGAAATAACACTTCCTTTCTTTAATATCAAATAATGAGATATGCTTACAAACAGTGGAAATGAGACTAGCTCAGGCGATGGTAGCTTATCTCTGAGAAGATATGTGGCAGCTACATGCCTGTGAACCAAGTTACAATGAGGCTCAATGGGACTTTTTATTATTGAATAATAAGAGAAAACTCTAAACAACCAAAACCCTAACCCGAGGAGATGTAACACCAAGGGTTCATGGTCCCCGTTGGGGTTAGTTGGGCAGCCAACTCCCTAGGGTCGTAACTTGGTCATATTATCTTTGTTTAACGCGCATGATACCTCGTTGGAAAGATCTCTCCGAGGACTACAATTGAAAATGCAAATTCAATGAAATATTCGAGTGAAATATTGCTATAAAAACGTCGTTTAGGGCCTCAAAATGACTCGGGAAGTTCAGGACCTAAAAAACTGCCAAAAATAGTAAACTATGTTATAATTAAGGAAAATAAAAAGAAACTGAAAGACAAATGGTGAGGGTCCAAGTGGAATAGGTGGGTGGCCACCAATATCCACCTGGATCATTCCTCCCCCATTAGGAAGCAATGGTTTCCATTGCATTGAGTTCCTCCATGAGATGAGGAAATTTTTGCTGAACTTGGTCCCTAGTGAGCCATTTTCCTTGGTGCAGGAGTTGACCAACTCTGAAAACTCAATACATTTGGATATTATGCTGGCGAGTGTTCTTCATCTGCGTGTCCATGATCCAATTAGTTGCATCTTATTCCATGCAGACTTCATTCAACTCTGTTGGTGTGAGTTGTTCTACAATGTTGGATGTGACCAGTAATGGTGGAAAGTATGGCCGAAGGCGATCCACATTGAACACTGGGTGCAGGCCAAGGAATGGGGGAATTTTGAGCTCAAAATCATTATCTCCCATAGCTTTGGTGCTGGTGTATGGCCAATATTGAAGCAAGCGAATCTTGCGGTGGGGCCTAGCGAGGTACTCCTTCTGCAAATGTAGCCAAACTTTGTCGCCCACCTGGAACTTGTGTGGCACCTAATGTTGATCATGCCATTGCTTGTACTTAGCATGGGCTTTGTCTAATATGTCATGGACCAATCGCCGGATGTGTTGAATGTGCTCAATGAATCTGTTTTCCTTGTCGACTTCAAACTGGACATCAGTTGAATCTTCCTAAGTCGTTGCAAATGGTATGGCCACATCAATGGGACATAGTGGCTGGAATCCCAAGCCCACCTAAAAAGGGCTGAGGCTAGTCGAGTTGTGGAGAGCCAAGTTGTAGCTATGCTGGACATAGGGGAGGCTCTCATCCCATGTGCGTGGATTCTTTGAGTTGTACATGCGCAGAATGTGTACGATCATCCTATTGAATACCTATGTCTAGCAATAAATTTGGGGATGGAAAGTTGTGGACTTAGTGATCTTAGTGTCCAACATCGACCAGAGACTGGACCAAAATGTACTGAGGAACATGTTGTCCCAATCTAAGATGATAGACTATGGGATCCAAAAGTGTACCCACACTCGTCCAAGGAAGAGTTTAGCAGTGGCTTCTATTGTGATACTCTTCTTGCAAGCCGCCATAATGGCCATCTTCGAGAATCTATCAATGACCACAAAACCACAGTCGTTTCCATGCTTAGTAGAAGGAAGGCTTTACATGTAATCCCTGGAGATGGATTCCGAAGGTCGACTAGGGGTAGGCAACGGAGTATAGAGGCCTTGCTTCTTGATGGTGGGTTTGGCAATGGCGTAGGAAGTACAAAATCTTATGTACTTCCCGACATCTTGTCAAAGATTCAGCCAAAACAAATACTTCTGCTATACTGCCACCATTTTTTTGACCCTGAAATGCCCAACGACCCGACTGTAGTGTGCTTCCCAAATCATCTTGGCATGCTCGCTTGAAGGAACACAAAGGTGTCCCAGGTGGCATAACATATCATCCTGGAGGTGAAAATATGGAACTTGTTGACCCTCCAAGAGAGTATGGTATGTGTGGCCAAATTCTGCGTCGCTTTTGTATAGAAGTGGCCAATCAGAAGTCTTATGTCCACAAGAGTTGAGCATGGTGGTTAACGCCATGATTGGTCGTCAGCTGAGGTAATCTACAACATTATTTTTGTTGCCCTTCTTGTACTTGATATTCAAATTGAACAATTACAGGTATGTGGACTGCTTCTGATGGCGATCATTCTGCAACTTCCCTCGTGTCTATATGAACTGTAGGCATCGGTGGTCTGTGTGGATGACCGTTTCCTTCCCCAAAATGTAATGCTTCCATTGTCGGCAGGCTTGCACAATGGAATGCATCTATTTTTCATAAGTGGGATACTTCTGAACTATTTTTTAAAGTTTCTCACTGTGATATGCCATTGGATCCCATGTTAAGTAAGGACTGCCCCAATAGCATAATCAGAGGCATCTGTCTCGATCTCAAATGGTTGTTGCAAGTCTGGTAATGTGAGCATTGGTGTAGAGAAGAGGTGATGTTTCAACTCCATGAATGCCTTCTGTTGAGATTTAGACCAAAAGTATTTTGCTTTCACTCCTCCCTTGGTGACTTGACTCAAGGGCCAAGTGATATGAGAGAACACCAACATGAACCTGTGGTAGAAATTGGCAAGACCAAGGAAGTTGCAGAGCTCTATTAGAGTGGTTGGGGCTGGCCATTCTCGAATGACTTGGATCTTGGATAGATCCACATGCACCCCCCATTCATCAATAATGTATCCCAAATATTGAACCTAGGTCATGCCAAAAGTGCATTTCTCCAAATTGGCGCACAACTTATGTTTCTGCAGTGTTTGGAGAACCTATTGGATGTGGTGGAGGTGCTCTTCCCAACTCTGGCTGAAGATCAGGATGTCATCGAAGTATACCACTACAAATGAGTTGGTGAATGGCCGCAAGATGTCATCCATCAGCCTCATGAAGGTTGCAGGAGAATTAGTCAACCTAAACCACCATTCGAAAAGGCCCTCCTTGGCTTTGAAGGCAGTCTTCCACACATCAAAGCATTCGATTGGTACCTGGTGATATCTGAACTTCAAGTCAATCTTGCTGAAATATTTTTCCCCCTTGATTTGGTCCAGAAAGTCATCAATCTATGGGATCGGGTACCTATTCCAGAAAATTATCTTGTTCATCACCCTATAGTCAATACAAAGTCTCCAAGTCCCATCCTTCTTCTGTCCCAACACGATCAAGCTCCCACAGGGTGATGAACTCGGCCGAATGTGACCTTTCTGAAGTAGCTCCTGAATTTGCCTCTTGATTTCATCATTCTACATAATAGAGCATCGATATATTGATTCATTGGGTAATGACATACCTGGGGTCAGATCGATGGAGTGCTTGACCTGACAGTGCAGAGGAACCCTTGCGGGGGAGGTGAAGATGTCCTTGTACTCCTCAACGACCTTGTCCATCTATTTTTGTTGTGTGGAGGGGCCCTGTCTGGAGGTCATCGCCATTGTCTTCTTTTTTCCTTGAGGGCATAGCATCAGGAAAACAAATTTCCCAGTTTTGGAAATGAGCTTATTGCATTGTTTTTCAATAACCAGAGAGATGGCAGTATGCAGTGCTACCTCCAGTGTCCTATACAACTTATTTCCCAATGTAACAATAACAGCATGAAGCCTTGAATCATACACAACATGTCGCTTCCACAAGTACGGTTGGCCTAATAATACATCACAAACATCAAGGGGAGTAACGTCACATAATACCTCATCCATGAAGGGCTTGATGTTGTATGGAAGGCGACATTGTTGGCTCACGCACAGATCCTATCCTTTGTGAAGCCATTAGATGGTGTAAGGTTGTGGGTGTTTTGTGGTCAATAAGCCCAGTTGATTCACAACCTCTGTTGCAATGAGGTTCTTTTGGCTCCCATTGTCAACAATGAAATGTAGTGGGAAACCCTTTACCCACATCTGGGAGTGGAAGAGACACTCCTCCTCCTCTAGATCTTTGGGTTCCTCCTTATGGATCTTTGTGGTGGCGACGACAGTGTTGGGCTCCACATCAATAATATTCTTCCCTTTTTCATTCCTCTTGTTGGGTTCTGACTCAGAGTCGGAACATGTATCTAGTTTTGAAGCCTTCAGCTTGGCCACTAGTGACTGCTTGGCCCGACACTCACTTGTGTAGTGGGTGGAGCTATTATGGAACTCACACCACTTTCCCATGTCCTTCTTCAGCTTCACAGTGTTGTCCTTTGCTTATGGCTTTCGCAGGTTGTCCTATGTCGTCCCGCCTTGGCTTTGTCCTTTTTTCTGTGGTTTGGGGGCACCTATCCCTTGCTTTGGATTCGTAGATCCAAAGTCTTGCTTCTTCTATTTAAACTTCTTCTTGATCTTGATGGTGTATCGGTACGTCGTGCCGAGTGAGGAGATGTCTACGAACTCCAACTCATCCTGGATATATCTGTGTAGGTAGCCATGGTACTTGAGTACCAAATGTTTCTCAGAATCCTTGTGTTGGCTTAATGGGGCCTGACCCAAGTTTAGAGTTAATTAGCCAAACAAATCCCTACACAATTGGCCCTTTCGGCAATAGCCCGCGGAGCATGGACTGAAGTCTCACCCGAAGCAGTATGGGGGGATGCTGGAAACAAGTTTCCGCACCCTTGAGATGTATGAGGGGTCGATTTAGTCCAACTGTGCCTACCTTTTCATAAGTTATTTTATGATCGTGATCTGCTATAATTGTCCTTCGCGCAGCCCTAACAAGGGGCTGACGTGATTTCGCACTGCTATGGCAGCAATCTGCACTATTTCCAAGTTACATTATGTATCTTAATTATCCTTTTATAGATGTTAGTCAACTTTGCGTAACCAGATACTTTAACTCACATTCACTTAATCTACACAGTTACATATGCTCGCGCACCATATAGACAACAGAAATGCAATTTATACCCAACATATTAGATACAGAAAATAGGAAATAAATACACAGAACTGAGGTAAAACTTCTCTTTATTAATGGTTCAACAGTTACAGACTCGACTTGCCCTGCACACTCAGCTGCAGGTGTCCACGCACTCAGTTGCAGACTACTAGGCCTCTGTGCGCTCAACTGCAAAGCCTTCTCCTACTCTACGACCCAAAGACTCGACCTTACACTTTAATCTTCTGCTATGCTTCTATTCCATATTCATTCTACTTCTCTCCCTTTACAAATTAGAGCCTCACTCTATTTATACAATCCCATTGTCCGCGGACCATGGGTAGATCTCTATAGCCGAAATTACATTACAAAATTAAGGGCAAAGAACCCTATGACTCATTTACAACTTCACTTTCTGCACCCACAAAATGTAGAGTCTTTACATCGGATTTACACTTTTTAGCCAAAATCTGGGCTTTAAGCCCCAAAAATTTCCTTGGGGGATCCCGCACCCAACAAGCCCCCAACATAAGCATTGTGACTCGCCCTTGAGTGACTCCAGAGGTGCAAAGATCTTTGTGCAAAGACCTCCCAACTCTTCCTGGACTGTTTCAAGATCAAAAACACACTAAGCAGCTTCCTGCTACACTTCCTAGATGCGCTATTCAGAGACTACTATAGCTAAACTGTTGCCCTGCACCTGTTCCTACGTTCCCTACATTTGCGTGAGCTTGCCTTCAATTGAGGTTGTAATGACAAACACCTCATCGATCCATGGTTGTACGTGCACTTTCAAGACAACTTCCTTATGTCGCACAGTGTCTACCTTCTCCTTGAGTGCTTTTTCCTGCTTCATCCGTGCGAGCCTCTGTGTAAGGGCCACCGTCTACGCGGTCCCTTTTATTTCATCGGACTATTGCTACATCTCACGCGCCTCTATTTCTAAGCGATGTATGTTCGAGTCCTCCTCCAGAAGACCTCGAATGACTCTTCAAATAGTTTGGTGCAGTCCTTCACTGCACTATTGATCTCTGCTATTCTTGCTGTAATGGCATTGTCTTGTTGTTCCTTCACCTCAGGCAGAGTTGAAGGTTGCACCTTCAATTGCAGCTTAGTTATATGAAGGTTTAGCTCCAGCTGAACCTTAGCCATTTCTTCTTTCGCCTCGCGCACCCCTGCTACTAGTCTCCGGATGCGCACCTCCGCTGGTTCCTCTACTGGGATGGCCAACTTAAGGACCATCTCACATGCTTCCTCAACCACCTGCACTAGCTGTCTGTTCTGTGTCATGACCTCATTGTGCTGCAGGCTCAGTTGTTCAATATTAATCCATTGCTCGCTCATCAGCTGGAGTGCGTGGTCCTCCCTGACCCGTAGTTCTGTAGTCACTACATCCTATAGAACATAGAGCCTCTCACGAGGGAGCATAACCATGTTTATCCTAACTCCCTTCAGCGCACTTATCATAGAACTGTTAGCCTCATTTTCTGTAACTAGTGCGCCCTCTAGCAACACTATAGTGTTTGTCATGCGGGCGCATAGCATTTCCTCAGTCGTGGCCGTGCCTACGGCAAGGCTAGTCAATAGAGTACCAGCTTGAGGAGTACACCCTACAACTCCTATATCTGTGTCTGGAGGGCCTCCAACACCATCTAGTTTTCCTCCGCGAACTGCTAGAGGGCCTCTGCGGTGACGTCCCACACCGTCTCCCCTATGTCATGGAGATCTCCCTTAGTGAGGGTGATCAGGTCGAAAGAAGTCTTTGAGGCCTTTGACTTCTTTCACGGCCCCACCTACTCTCTCAGGAGTTGTCACTTGAGTTTTGTGGACACTGTCTACAGGTCCGCACTACCTTCCTCTAGATTTGTCTCCTGTGTGGGAGAAGGTGACTTTTTTCCCTCATGGTCCTTCTCAGCTTCCCTCTGTTGCTCTTTTGTTGCCTTCGCAGTGTCGCACGCCTCTTGTGCCTTGGTTTTTGTTGCTTCGTTCCTTCTCTTCTCTGCCAACTATGCCATCTATAGTTTTTCCTCCTCCTTTTTCCTCTGTGCAACAAACTTCTCTGATTCCACCGCGGAGCTGGCTGGAGCGCGCCACTTCGGTGGCCACGACTCAAGCATGCTGAATATGACATTGTTTGTGGCTAGGTAAGGTAGCTCATTACATTTCTTCATGGGGTCCTTGTGCACCCTGATATACACATGATGGAAGCCCCCCTTGAACTCTGCGAAGCTCTGCAGACTGTTACATAAAGTGGGCGATAACCGTGGCTTGCGGTTAATGCCCATTCTGATGTTCATCTCCATGAACACCTAGAATATTTTTTTGTCTCTGATCCTCTGCGTGTCTTTAGTTGCCCACAGCGAAGCGTACTTCACTGCCCCCGAAAGATCCTGTGCAATTGTGGGGAACTGGCTGTCCACAGGTAATTCCCAAGCCACCAGTACTATGGATAGTAAAAGCCATGCATAGTGGAAAGTCTTCCCTTATTCTTGTGCCTCGTGACAATTTTCCAAGAATTTTTGGCACAAGTAATCTACCCAGTTAAACTAGACCCCCTATGCTCACTATGCAGCAAGTGCAACCACTAGCATAGGCACCTCATCCGTGCGACACTTCTGCATAACCTTCCTGTTGAGTCCCAAACTTGCATCTTCCCTATACAACTTTTTAGCCTTCTTTTCTAGTTACTTGAACCACCAAGTTGTCAAATCATTTCATATTAGTTTAAAAAGAGCTTATAAAATGGTTTCCTAACTATGTCTTCTGACTACTATTTGATTTAGATTTTTGCTCAGTGAGTTGCGGAATCTTGTTAGTTTCCGCAGGCAGCTCAACTTTCCGCAGCCTTTTTGTTGAAGTCTATGTTACAGGTGTCTACTGGAGAATCCGGCCACATGGGAAAGCTGAAAATGATGTGTACATGGAACGTGTCCCCTTGGTTCAGCCGAATCACTCACAAAAGGCCATGGTCAAGGACAGTCAAAGCGGTGGTCAACCTAAGAGTTTTGTGGTGGCAGGACTCTGTTTTTCACCACGTGAAGACTTGTGTGGAAAATTCCTCAATTTCAGGAGGTGTGCTAACACCTGTGGACTGCTCCGTGAAACCAAATCTAACAGCCACTGCTCCTCGGACTTAATTGTCACAACTACCATATTGCTAGATCTCCGGACGTGGTTATTCACGTGTCTGTTTAGCAGCACAAAATTTAGGAAGTAGTTGTAGCATCCTCAGTTATAAATAACACGTTATCATACGCTTATTAGTTAGCTTGATATATGTAATTTTGACTGTTTTACGAGCCCACTGTGCTGTGCTCTATCTTTATGTTATGACTGCATTTTAATATATGAGAAGACAATGTTCTTAAGTTCAATTTATGACTGATTTTTGATTGGCTAAGGTTGCAGAGGGCCCCTGTACACCAAGGCTCTGTAACTACTGTATAGTTTCTTGCCTTCTTCCTTTATGTTACTGTTGCCATAATCGTTTTCTTATATATATTACACCGTTTTTGATATTCATGTTAACTATTGTCCATATTTTCTTTTATGCTTTCTCATGATTGTTAACTGATCAGTGTTTTTCTTTCAAGTTCTTGTAGACAGCCCAGGCAATTTCACATAGCTTTTTAATGATGAACAACATGAAGTCATCTTGTCCTTCCGCTGATTTATTTTCTGAGTTCTAATTCTAGCATTTTCATTTCTTTCAGTTTTGTTTTGCTCATTTACTTTTATGCAATTTAAATATCAGATTACACAATTTGTTTATGATTACCTCCTATAGCCAGAGCGAGTCGAATGGTGAGGGGTCAGAATATGAGTTGATGTAACATGATTTAGTTTATTTTTCTACAAGTTAGTGATTAGATTACTCATGTCATTTTCAGTTACCTCCTATAGCCAGAGCAATTCGAATGGTGAGGGATTGAACGATGAATGTGTAGTTTGATCTTAGTTTCATTTCATGCAATTCAGATATCAGATTACTCAATTTGTTTATGATTACCTCCTATAGCCAGAGAAACTTGAATGGTGAGGGGTAAGAATATGAGTTGAAGTAGTATGATATAGTTTACTTTGCTTACAGTTTTTGAATTGCTTTAAGTTCAGTTTTTTTCTCTTTTTATACAGCAGTAAGGATACTGGGCTTCATTGTCACTAGCTCACTGTTTGGTACATTTTTATTTTCTCTTATTAATTGATCTCATCATTGCAAATTTTGAAACCTTTTTGAGAACTTTGAAGTTTGGAAATCATTGTAGAGGTCACCATTGCCTAGAACACTTATATCCATACTTGAATTTTTATTTTGCCATCTCACATTAGGGAATCAACAGAAGATAAACCCAAAAACAAACCTAAAATCAAAAACGACAAAGAATTAAGAAATCGGTTATCTTGCATATACAGTGCACTTCACTTCAGCAGTTTATGACTCCTGGATTGACAATTTATATAGCAATTTAGGACACACTAAATTGACCAAACACTTCCCAGCCAATATCTGTGTCACAACTCTAACCACAATGTTATTGATACTGGAGATCGCGTACCCTCTCTTTTTCTTCTCCAACTTGAACTTTTTCTTCATGGCCTCCGTGATAGCCAAATCATCACTTTTAGCCTCAGATATGTTCGTTGGATCCTCCCCTTTGCAAGGAAGCCAGGTAATTCTATGAATTAGGTGGTCTGTGATGGGGATGGGCTCCTCCATCCACAAACACCCATCATGCACGAGGCAGAGTAGCTACCTGATGAAAAAGATAGTCACTAGGGCGCGATGGTAATGCGGCACCTAGAGCAGGTTTAACAACCCTGCGTTCTCTACTCCTTGCAACCACTTGTCTGGCTCCAAATCTATGACTCCCACTGCTGTATTTTTCTTCGGCCACATTGGCTGCATAGTTGCCAAATGTGGGAATTTCTCGTCCGTGTGATCCCAGTCTTCAAATTTTAGAACTGGTACTCATCCCAAGTGCGCTCCATAAAAAACGATATCATCGGGTAGCAGCGGAGTCTTCAAAGATCTCTTGCTTTCATCTAGGTCCTTGGACACCCATGCTTTCCCCTTCCACGAAGGAACATACGCGGGAAACCTGGTCAGAAGGTCTACACCTTGGGTTTCTTCCTCCATTTCTTTGTCCTCCTCCTCTACCAAGATTTCTTCAAAGTCTTCTTCCTCCTCATCGGCTTTCAAATTGATCATCTTCCCCTTTTATTCCATGGTGAGCCTCGTCCTTAACGGATTCCTGGGGGACATGCGCACCGATACCATAGGTTGCTTATCTTTCTTGGCTCTCAGTGTGCACATCAATTTAGAGATTTTTGCGACTATCCCGACTCTTTTTGGGACATCTCCTATTGTCATGGCCTACACAGCCTCTTCAGCGATCATCTCTTTGATATCCATCACATTGTGAATAGTAACTGCAATGGTCACTTTCTAGCCAACTTGTGTGGCAGCGTAGCACCCTTGCGCTGTCGCGGACCCTGTGAAACCTCGCTACTGTGTGCAGTTCTCACGCCTCCTTTCAACTGCCTGGAACACTATGGCTATGCTTCCTGCAACTTGTTAGATGGTCGGGCCACCTGTGTGTAGATTCAAATGACTGCCATTTACTTTTCCTGGGAAGAGTTCACCATTTAACTTCTCCAACTGCACCACGCCACCATCTGTGATTTCCTTAATAACATACAGTCCCATCCCATGCAGCAAACTGAGAAACTTTCGGCGGTGGTCCCAAAGTCTGTCAATGTAATTGAGCTCATATTGCTCTATCACTATGGTCTTTCTATCAAGAAATTCCTTCTTTATTCCTTCCTCAAGTTTCTTGACTTCCGCTTTCGCCATGGTGCTTTCTCCCTCAACCAAACTCTTTCATTCATGAGTTCTTGGAGCCTAATATCACCCTACTGGATCTCTTCATCGAGTCCCAACTGTTCTTCTTCGAGCTCTTCCAACGGCACGAGCCTTTCTTCTAGGGCTCCGTGGTCCGTTACCCCTGCGAGCGCCACTATGCGTGGACTAGACATGATAGACTCCATAGGCATTATGGCTTCTACTCCATTGACCAACCGAAAAGGCGTCTGTCCGGGTACGTGTAGGCTCCAACCACTTCGTTGCGCGTTGCATACCTTGTTCAGCGCATTTCACATCTTATCAAATGCTTCCGCATGGATAACCTTCTACGCAATTGTTCTTCCCACATATTGCCTATCCAACCTTAAGAGCCAACTGCACATTTGTCCCCCCAACACACGAGCCTTATTGACCATTCCTTTCAATGCGAAGTTCATGTGCCTCCGTGCAGGTTGTTTTCCATATGCTTGCACCCACCCGGCGAGACTTGCACATGGATCATTTCATCCATTGTATTTGTCTGTCGATCACACCCTAGGCTTCCCAAATCGTGTGCACATCATCCTTCTACATTCACGCAAGTCGTCAATGCTCCCTTTGTACATACCCCACCACCTCGCAGGCGTAGCGCGCAGTACCCAATCCAAGGCCTGGAAGTGTTGTTTTTCCGGCACCTCCCTTTCAAATTTATTCAAGAAGGTATCTACCTCACTTAGGCAATCATAACTAGGAAGGTCTCTTACTTCTGTCGATAAACAGTGCAGGGACCTTGTCATCATATTACAATTCAGTGTAGTGACATCATGTAATTGACTCTGCCATCGCTTCATTTCCTCATTCGAATCCGAAGTACAACAGCTCTCGCGCCCATGCAAGTCATCCATCCGCAGTGGGATTCACCCAGTCTTGGTTTGACATTGTTAACTTATAGATGCAATCCAAATCATCATCACTTTCGTAGTCGTGCACCGGCTCTATATAGCGCGATCCTTCAGTAGGGTCCAAGGGTATAACTACACGTAGAGAATTCTTCTCAACAATCATCTTACGCTTGTTCGGATTAATCACCCCGTTCATGTCAGTGGCCCAATAAATTCCTAAGAGCGCGGGGTAGAGATTGCTGTCATCAAAAATCTCTATCACTTCAAAGTCTGCTAGTGCACTCGTTCCCTCAATATCCATAGTGATTCCCTATAATCGTCCCATGGGTATTATTTTCTGTTGGTTCGTCATTCGTAGCTGAATAGGGGACCACTGTAGCATAGGTCTTCCCATGTGCTCCGATGTCTGCTTCGACAGGACATTGGCATCCAATCCTAAATCCAAAATTACTTGGTCCATCTCATTTCTCTTCTCGTCCTTGTCTTATGCTTTCTAATCTTCCAGACTACGCACAGTTCTCCTGGCATGGTCCCAACGCATCTGTAAATGAGTTCCTGTAATCCCTTTACAGCCTTACTGTCACACAGTAACTTCATACATGTTTCAAGGAATGTTGTAAGCATAGATGGGTCCATCTCTAGCTTCGGTCTATCTTTGCTTCATGAAGTGGAGGCATCATCGAAGCTCTTCTCAGCTTCCATAAAGGTTTCTCGAGTGCGCTCCAAATCAAACTCTGCTTCTTTCGTCAGAGCTTTGCGAAACCAAGTACTATCTTCGGGTTGTTTTCCTTTGTCATCTCCCATTGTGATTCCACTTCGGGGCACAATGTTCACATTTGGATCTTCCTTGCAATGCTCAAACCTCATCATCTGTAGGTTTTGAGTCAAGGGAGGAGGTAGCGCTCCTTTGTCGCATATCCTAGATATCAGCATAGGACAATCTTCTGTCTCATGGTCAAACAAGGTGCAATATAAACACGACAGTTGTGTCAGATTCATAAAATCGCGGGCATAATGTCCTGGACCTTCAAAATTATAGCATATCAACTAATCGCAACCTCTTCCAGGTCCTCCTCCACCTCAGCCTCGTCCGTGCCCCTGAAATCTTGTTCGCACCACTCCTGCATTCTGGTCTAGGGGCCGTGATTCAGCCTGAACTCTGTAGGTGGGAGTTCTATACATCATCAACTCATAGCTCCTACAAGTGTGCTCACCGTGTCCCACTGACCTACAAAAGTTGCAGAACAATTACTGCGAATTTTATGTTTTCCTCCTATTTGACAAATCACGCACCACAAAGCAGGCACCACATTAGGTCCTACTTGTGCTTCTGGCCTTAACAGCATCGGTCCCCCTCCCGCGAGGTAATTTGCGAACACTGAGCAGTGATCCTTGTCATGACCTTGACCTTTGCATTTTACACACCACACCTCTTCGCACACTTATGGTCGAGTTGTCCTGTCCTGTTTCAGACTCTACATTTTTAGGCAAAAATTCTTCAGTTGCGCATGGATCTGTTAAACCCCTAAGTTAGGATCTTGCATCGGGGTATCATGCAGCCTCGTCGCGATCTCTAAGGCCTCTGCCTGAGTCGTTAACTTCTGTTGTGATAGCGCGCTCCTTAAATGTGGCGTTAGCGATGCTACAAACCATTCGCGATGTTGTCCATCCATCAGATTCATATTAGCTTCGCAAATCATACACTTCAACCTCTGATCCAACTCCCAAGGAGTTTCGCTTGGTAGCATCATGATTTCTTTGAATCTAATGATCGACTGTGCTTCATACTTTGGCCTATTAAATTCTTTGTTTAGCGCTGCTTGGATATCCGCGATTCCCGCATTTGGATTATCATTGGAGTGCTTAATATACCAGGTCAGGCGTGATCCTGTAGGATGCCAACCAGTGTTGCTTTCTTTATATTGTCATTCGTAACTCCCTACACTTCCCATATGGCTCTTACGACAAACCAAAACTGGTCTGAATCCTCATTTCCCAATCCTTTGAACACAGGCAACTTTATCGTGCTTGCCATATTGACTCACGGTGGTGGAAGAGGTCATACGGGTGAAGATGGAGGTGAAGGCGGTGAGGCTGGTGGTGGTGGTGTGGGTGGAATTCTTTTTCTTATCAAATGGATCGCACTTCACAAAGAGACCTTTGCAAGGTCTTCCTTGTCCCCTCGTGGAGGTGAAATCAAGGAGCTAGTTTATGGTCCCTTATTTCCTTCGTTCCTATAAGCTTTTCCACTTCACATAGCCCCGAACATGAAGGTAATTGCATAACCCTCTTTTCGCACAATAACATTTTAATCCAAGTATTCATACACTTCATGAACTTACCTCACAGTCCCTTGAGAAAGCTTTGCTCTACCTCGCTGTAGCTAACTAAGGTGTCAACCGCGAACTCAGTAATGAATCCTCCTATAATTCAATCGAGCCAATGATCAACGGCGTGCGAGATCTTATCCTCCGATGCTTCCAACCTTCGTACTAATTCTGGGGTCCACACAATAGGATTGTCGAGTTTCCACCTTACTTAGCTATCTTCTAGCTTCGCGATCCACTCGTACAGCTCAGTAGGGAAAGATGCGAACAAATTTCATGGATCTCTGTGTATAGGTAGCAATCTAACCACTCTTCTTTTGATAGTCGCGAGTTCCTGTTCTCCTGTGTAGCGAACTCGTGAATTCTCCTGTCCAACCAACCTTCAATTTCCTTGTTAGTTGGATTCCAATGATACGACATCAGACATCTCTATGCAGATTCTTGTCCTGGTAACAGAACCATTTGTTGGCTTGGAGTTAGTTAGCTAAACAAATCCCTACACAACTGGCCCTTTCGGCAACAACCCATGGAGTGCGGACTGAAGTCTCACCCGAAGCAATTTGGGGGGATGTTGGAACCGAGTTTCCACACCTTTGAGATGTCTGAGGGGTCGATTTAGTCCAACTGTGCCTACCTTTGCACAGGTTACTTCGTGCATTCTTATGACCTACGATACCTTCGCAATCTTCTATAATTATCCTTCGTGCAGGTCTAACCAAGGGCTGAGGTGATTTCGCGCTGCTATGGAAACGATATTCGCTATTTCCAAGTTACACCGCGTATCTTAATTATCCTCTTATAGATGTTAGTCAACTTCGCTTAACTAGATACTTTAACTCATATTCACTTAATCTACATAGTTATATATGTTCGCGCACCATATAGACAACAAAAATGCAATTTATACCTAATATATTCGATATAGAAAACAAGAAATAAATACACAAAATTGAGGTAAAACTTCTCTTTATTAATGCTTCAACAGTTACAAACTCGACTCGCCCTGCGCACTCAGCTGCATGGGTCCGCACACTCAGTTGTGGACTACTAGGCATCTTCGCACTCAGCTGCAAAGAATTCTCCTACTCTATGACCCAAAGACTCGACCTTACCCTTAGATCTTCCACTATGCTTCTATTCCATGTTCATTCTACTTCTCTCTCTTTACAACTTAGAGCCTCTCGCTATTTATACAATCACATAGTTCGCGGACCATGGATAGATCTCTATAGCTGACATTACATTACAAAATTGAGGGTGGAAAACCCTATGACTCATTTATAACTTCATGCTCCACGCCCACAAAATGCAGAGTCTTTACATTGGATTTACACTTTTTAGCCAAAATATGAGCTTTAAGCCCCAAAACTCTCCTTGGGGGATCCCACGCCCAACTAATTAACTCCGAACCTGGGTCAAGCCCCATCAAGCCAACAAATCCCTACACTACTGGCCCTTTCGACAATAGCTTGCGGAGCGCAGATTGAAGTCTCACCCAAATCAGTATGGGGGGATGTTGGAACCAAGTTTCCGCACCCTTGAGATGTCTAAGGGGTCGATTTAGTCCAACTGTGCCTACCTTCATGCAAGTTACTCCGTGCACTGTTCTAACCTACGATACCTTCGTGATCTACTATAATTGTCCTTCACACAACCCTAACCAGGGGCTGAGGTGATTTCGCTTTGCTATGGAAACGATCTGCGCTATTTCCAAGTTACATCGAGTATCTTAATTATCCTCTTATAGATGTTAGTCAACTTCACGTAACTAGATACTTTAATTCACATTCACTTAGTATACATAGTTATATATGTTTGCGCACCATATAGACAACATAAATGCAATTTATACCCAATATATTCGATATAGAAAACAGGAAATAAATACATAGAATTGAGGTAAAACTTCTCTTTATTAATGCTTCAACAGTTACAGACTCGACTCGCCATGCGCACTCAGCTGTAGGGGTCCGCACACTCAGTTGCAAAGCCTTCTCCTACTCTACGACCCAAGGACTCGACCTTACCCTTAGATCTTGCGCTATGCTTCTATTCCATGTTCATTCTACTTCTCTCTCTTTACAACTTAGAGCCTCGATTTGTTTATACAATCTCATGGTTCGCAGACCATGGGTAGATCTCTATAGCCGACATTACATTACAAAATCGAGGGTGGAGAACTCTATGACTCATTTACAACTTGGCGCTCCGCACCCACAAAATGCGGAGTCTTTACATCGGATTTACATATTTTAGCCAAAATATGGGCTTTAAGCCCCAAAACTTTCCTGGGGGGATCCTGTGCCCAACACCTTGATATCCAACTTTATGTGAAGGGTATGAAAAACATTGGTAAACTTTGGCACATCTTGGTCCCTTCCCTGCGACAGCATGGTCCACTTTATGTATTTGTCCTCATAGCTCCTGGCAAGGTAGTACTTCTCCTTGATGGTGTCCTAAGTTGGAGTGGTTGAAAACAGTAAGGTATTACTTTCATCCTTCTACTCACAGTAGGTTTCCCACTAGTCCTTGACATGGGGGCAGCTTTGATAAGAGAAAAAGTAATCTTCTCCTAGCTAGAAAAATCATGAACAACAAAATATCCTTGTAGTTTTGGGTGTGATGGTTTTCAGTCCATGGTATTGGATGCTTTGGCATGTATATATATGTATTGTAACATTGAAAGGAACATAATGAGAAATCAAGCTGGTAGTCCCGGATTTGGGATCCAGGGGAAAATATCTGTATATTTTTTTATGTGTTATGTTCTCTCCATTGTTTATTTTATAGGTTTTTAGAATTCGTATGTAGGTAATTTCTGTATGGGGTTAAAACCTACATTTGGTATCAAAGTTGTTTTGGCTTCAAGGGGACACCTTTGTTGTTGAGGGGTTTCAATCAGGCCTATGGTAGAACCTGTTCAGTGGGAGATCTGTGGGATCGATTTGGTGGTGAAAGAAGATGGTGAGCAATGGAAAAATAGAGATCGAGAAATTTAATGGTTAGAGTTTTGAGTTGTGGAAACTCAAGATGGAGGATCAGTTGGTGGATAAAGATCAATGGATCGCAGCAGATTCGAGTACTAAACTAATGGGAGTGTCCGATGAAGAATGGAAAAAGTTGGATTGGAAGGAAAAAAGAACAATATAATTGTGTGTCTCGGATTCAATATTGCTAAATGTATTATGGGAAGCTACGATGAAGGCTTTGTGGGACAAGTTAGGGACTTTGTACCAATTTAAGTCTCTGGTGAATAAACTATTCCTATGGAAAAAGTTGTATAACCTGAGGATGAAAGATGGAGACTCAGTGACAGAGCATATGAACGCATTTAATATTATGGTAAGTCAGTTATGATATGTTGAAATTAAAATTTCAGATGAATATAAGTGCATTAGTTTTTTATGTTCTCTACCAGATTCGTGGGATATCCTTTCTATTGCAATAGGTAGCAATGCAACTGCCTTGCAGTTTGATGAAGTAGTCTCATCCTTACTGACGAAGGAGATGAGATGGAAAAATATGGAGAGCCAGAATGGTGATGTGTTGTCTATATGAGGATGGTCCTAGAAGAGGAACAAAAATAAGTCATCGAGTGGGAGATCTAAATCTAGAGGGAGATCTAAATCTCCAGGAAAACCTGTAAAGGTGTGCTGGAAATGCGTAAAGGAAGGGCACTACAAAAGGGACTATATATCTAAAGCTCCTGACAAAGAAAAGGGATATGATGATGCTCATTCTGTAGAGGTGAAAATCACCTTAGATGAAGGTGGGGATGTGTACTTGGCTTCTTCAATTACACATGTAGATCATGAGGCATGGTTGATTGACTCAGGTGCATCTTTTCAATTCGATCCTCATAGAGAGTGGTTCTGCGAGTATGAGAAATATGATGGTGGTGATGTCTTCTTGGGGGATGACAGGAAAGCTAAAATTGTTGGTCGTGGAAAAGTTAAGTTGAATTTGCAAGGTGGAAGGATTAGAACACTTCTGGATGTTCTGCATAGTCTTGCATTAGCCAGAAATCTGATTTATGTAAGCAAGTTATATGATGCAGGTGCAAAAAAAGTGTTCTAGAAGGATACCTGTAAGATGGTTCGAGGAGCACTGGTATTCATGCGGGGTGTTTAGATTGGAACTTTATACAAGCTGCAAGGTAGCATTCTTGTTGATGGTTGCAATAGTTTTGTGGTTCTTGAAAATGGAGCAGAAAATCTAGTAGTGTCTAGAGAAAAGACCATGCTATGGCATCAGAGGCTTGGAAATATTGGAGAGAAGGGCCTTCGAATACTTCATGGTAAAGGCATGGTAGAAGGTATGACTAATAGTTCTCTGGATTTTGATTTATGTGAAAATTGTGTATATGGGAAGCAGAATCGGGTGAGTTTCCCCTCTGATGGTAAGAAGGTGAAACATATATTAGAGCTTGTGCACAATGATGTGTTTGGACCTGTGAAGGTTCCATCACTAGGTAAGTCTATGTACTATGTATCATTTGTAGATGACTTCTCAAGGAATACATGGATATATTTCCTTAAGAAGAAATCTGAAGTCTTTGACAGGTTTAAAGAATTTAAGGCTCTGGTGGAAAACCAGATAGAGAAGAAGATAAAGGCACTGAGGAAAGATAATCGTGGAGAGTTTTGCAAGAAGGAATTTGAAGAATTCTGTAAAAATCATGGTATAGCATGGCAGAAGACTACTCCATACATGTGAGAAAAAATGGAGTTTCAGAAAGAATGAACAAAACGTTGATGGAAAGGGCAAGAAGCATGCTCAGTGGTGCCGGTTAGGACAGGAATTTTGGGCAGAGGCAATGGAGATTGCATGTTACCTGGTCAACAGATCACCTTCATCAACATTGGAGGATAATACTCCACAAGAGGTATGGACTGGTAAGAAACCCTCTCTTTCACATCTGAAGGTATTTGAATGTGATGCATATAAACATGTTCCAAAGAAGAAAAGAACAAAGTTGGATAGTAAATCTAAAAAGTGCATCTTTATTGGGTATAAGTGGTAAGCGCTAGTATTGCAGAAATAATGCCGCAACTTCTAGGCTACCTACTTTACTCTTATCAACCCGGTAGTTCGTAACAAACTTGGAAGCGACGGTGCTATATGCACAAGTACTAGTTCTTACTAAAGGTTTTCACTTGGTTAGTCGACGCAAGATCACTAGGAGCTCAAGCCAACTTCTATGGATTGTAGCAGAAGCTCTATATGTGATGAAATCAGAGAAAGACTACTCTACATATACTACTCTAACTGCAGAAAGGAGAAAGATTGAAATGTAAAGCAAACCAAGTAAATCCTAATTAACCAACTAATCCTACTTTTGTAGAAAACCCTATGGAAACCATGAAAAGAATGCCATTACCTACTCAAGGAAGCAAACAACATCTAACTAAGCTATTTTTGGAAGTAAATGAGAAAAAACCATCTTTTTGGATTTTTATGTGAATTTGACATGCATGTGATTTATTGTTTGTGAAGGTGGCAGCGAATAGGTGGTGTTGAAGGGTGGTTTTGGGACTTGAGAGGATGTAGGATGGTGTGGTTGGGTCCTAGGAGGTCTCAGGTCGCCTTCTGGAGGCTTTTCCCACACTCGGCCTTCAAAATAAATCCTACAGGAAAATCTACAGGAGGACACATGAAATCTACAAGAGGAAAAACAACGTTCTATAGGAGGCCTACAGGAGGAGGCCGAGAGCAGTTTTGGCTGTTTTGAGGGTGTGAGAGTGGGTGGAAAAGGTGAATGAAGGTTGGAATGAGGTGTTATGGCACCTAGAGTCTACCAAGAATCATTAGGAGAGAGAAAGATGATCGGATCTGCTCAAGGAGAAAGGAAGGAATTCTATGGAAAATGCAGGAAACTAAGGCAAAATTGAGGGGAGAGTTGGGCAACCTGTAGGGCATGGATCAGATGGAGGATGGGATGGCTGATAGGCTGGCCTACTGCCAGAAGATCTCTGCTATATAAACAACTGACAGTCAACCAATGAGATTAAGCAAGCAATGAAAAAAGTGCATCTAAAAAAACAGAGTTTTGCATCAAACTAATTTAAACTGTGATCTAGGAAAGGAAATGTTGATAACTGCTGCAATAAAAGAAATCATGAAAGAAGACTATTGTAAATAAAGAAGTGAGCATGATAGAGAAGTTCTAAAGAAAATCAATCTAAACTATTAACCAACTAAAAATCTGTGAACACTAGAAGTCCTATGAATGAGGAAAATCTGTGTTTTTGGGGCAGCAAGAGGGTCTTTGCCTCAAATCATGGTCCCAGAGGGAGGAAGAGAGGCCAAGGCATTGTTGCTAGCCTTTTTGATCTTTTCTTTATCACTACTTAACCTGCTATAGAAATCGCAAATGGAAGCAAACTATTGAATCATCAAAAGCAACCTATTCTTGACCATAAAAGAAATTCATCTAACAACAACCTAATCTACAAACTAAAATAAAACACACAAATACAAGTAAAGAGGAGCTTGGATGCTTGGATTGGGCCCTAACCTAAGAGCTTCACACCTCTGAGGTAATTTAGTGCTAACTCAAAAAGGATTCCATCTTTATTTCCAAAACAATATCAAGATTACATGGAACTGTAAAAAATAATAAGCTCAAAGTTGAGCAGAGTTTACATAAGCAAAAGTACAAAAAAAATCCAACAAAAATCCGACCCTAGTGAGGCCATAGGCCTCTATACTTATACAAATCAAGCTACCAACAACTTCCTTAAAATCAAGGAGGCTTGGCTCCCAAAACTCGAGATAGTCATTAGTTATCCTCCACTTTCTTGGTTGCCTGCTAATGCATGACTTGGCTGCTTGTACTCCAAGCTGAATGAAGGGAAATTCAAAGTGAGGAGTAATAAATGAGGGGGCCTCCCTCCTATAAGTCCTCTCCTTTGTCCACTTCGAGTTATTGTTGCCATTTGTCCACTGGATCCTTGAATTTGACCACAAAATTCATCAATAATCTGCATTAAACACATATTAGACCACATGGCATCATAACTAACTCAACTCACTCTATAAGCATAAATATAATTAGAAAATCATACAATAAGCTAAGAGAATGGTTGATTTGACTAGGTTAGGAGGTAAAATGAGCCCATATAATTACCCATTTATGAGGCTCATCATCACCCCCCTACTGAAAGTGTTGCTCATCCTCTGAGCAACTTAGTCCATCTCCTCATCTTTTATGGCCCTGGTGGCCTCCCTAGCATCCCATGCTTCTGATGTGGTCTCTTCTTCCTTGTCATAGAATCTTGCCTTCCTGTATATTTCTTCCCACTTCTCCTACTCTTCTTCTTCTCTTCTGCCTTCCAGCATGCCTAGCGGCAATGGGGGACTCAATTTGAGGCCAATCCAATTGACCTTTAGCCTCTACATGGAGCGTTTATACATTGGCACTCTCCCTAATGCCTCCTTCATCCTCATTGGGGAATGATATTCCCTGATCTGCAAACTGTGTGGTAAGGTGTTCCATCTCCTCATACATGCATGCACATATTCATCCCTAACCTTTCCATATCCTCAAAATGTGCAATGGCTTGTACCTGAACACTGATATATCTAGGGGAAACTTGAGGATTATTGGAAAGTAGGTTATTTGTGCTAATGAGTGCCATGGGGCCTGATGGCTCAGCTTTGATCATTAATTGTTCATTCTGCTCCTTTATCATCAACCTTCTTATTTCTGCTGCCATTAACTCTTCATGGTTCATCCATGAGGCCATGGCCATTAGTTGTAGGTCCCCTAACCTGCCATTGGGGTGCCACACATTCATGTCTGTGAGGGCCATGTTATGCTAGTATAATTCTACCATCTTTGCCTTATCTTCTGATGTGCTTTGATCATGCAGGTCCATAAACTGCCTGTAATCTTGGAAAGACATTGTGCCTCTTTGTGCCAAAGTCTTTATCTAAAATTGCAACCATTGGTCCTTGAGATACAGGACATAGGATTTTTCTAGTGTCCTACATTGCGATGCCTTCATGGACCAGTTGGCCATGCATGCCAGTTGGGTCTCTTTCTCTTGCAGCTGGCTCCTTAGCAATTCATTTTCTATTTCAAGTTGGCTTCTTGCAATTGCTTCTCTGTGTTTGACAGCACTTAACTCTCTACCCATTTCTCTGATTTTGTTCCCCATATGGCCAATATCCTCAACCCCTTTGGATTTGGCTATTTGCATCCACCTATGGGTCCTTATCCTTTCTTTCTCTAATTCAAAGAATAGTGGAATTGCAAATTTGTGTGGAATTATTCTTCCCCCCTCAAGAAGACTATAGTAGGAGCCAAGACTGGGCTAGGGATCAGGTTCTCGTAGCTCTATTTCTTCTTCCTTTCCCTGTAGCTGTCCTTCTACCATTTTCTCCAACTTTTGGGTCTCCTGTAGAACTGTCTGTGCCTCCTGTAAGACTGTTTTGGGTCCTGTAGTTCTACCTTTTCTTTCCATGTGGGGGATCTAGGATTCCCCCTTTCATATGTGATAGGTGCCTTGGAAGGAGATTCTTTCCCTTGGGTAGAAGGTGAATCTTCAATAATAATTAGCACTTTTAAAGAAGGCTAGAGTTTCCCTGTTTTGATTCTTGTGCTCTTCCTAACCCTGAAATACATTGAGGTCTGCCTCTTCCTCTTTTGTTTTGGCTTAATTGGTGTGCTGAGGGCAGTGATAGTAGTTGTTGCCTCTCTTTCTAGAGTCTCAGGGGACACTTCTGTCTTTTCTGCCCCTTTTTCTCCTCCTTCTGTTTCTCTTTCAGTCTCTGTTTGCTCTGTTTCTTCCTGTTCTGTTTCTTCAGCTTTCTCCTCCTCTATCTTAGTTTCTTTTTGTTCTGCTAAGTCACCAGTTGCCTCACCTTCTCCCCCTTGCTGCTCTTCCTCCTCACTACCAGTAGGACTAATATCATAGGTTATGGCTTTTATGTCATCTTCTGTTGTCATGTTTCATAATATTTCCCATGTTATAGGGAGTGTAAATGTATGGAGGGCTTCTTCCACTAAAATTTTGATTAACCCATGGTGAGCGAGCTGCTCTGAATTCCCTGCTTGAATTTTAATGCTAGAGTCAATGAGAGACTGTAGGAGGAAGTAGTGGATGCCGAGCTTCTGAGGGGCTGGAGTGTCCATGACATATCTTAATTCATGAAGGATTCTAAAATGGTAACCATAGACAATGTTGTACCTCCCCTGACAGGAAATATATTTGATTATTTGGTAGCTGACTTCATCCCAAGGATATGGTATGCTAGCCCTTCTAATGCCATTTTTATCCTCTACATGGGTTTCATTGTTTTGGAAGAAGTTTTCCTTGGCAGTCTAGCCAATTGGTTTTTCATCCTTACTCTAGGGAAATCCAAGAGGAAGGGTAGTGACCCTACTGATAAAATCAGGGGTTATCTCCATGGAAAGACCTCTAAAGGTGACAATGGCATGTGTTTTGGTGTGAGGGACCAAAGAGTGGGAAAATTCTTGAGCAATTTCCTCATCAAACCCTCAGAATTTCTCAAAACATTTCATCCAATTTGCTCTTGTGAATATGTCCACTACTTGGGGATGTGCATGGAGCCTGGAGGAGTTGGTGGGCTCCTTCCTCATAAAACCTCCTGTCATTTTGTTTATGCTTCTTTGGGAATCATAATGTGGAGAAGGAGACAACAACTTTTGAAGAAAAATAGAGAAACGAGGAGACTATGTTTTTTTTAAAGAAATAAGCATAAATTCTGTTATGTATTTCCTCCACCTAAAGGCTTTATTTCCTGCTAAGAATCAAACCATTGCTTGCATATTTTTACATTCAATGGGGGTATGCATAGAACCTACCTCCTCAGTGCAAGAATTGTGCTAAAACTCGTGTTTTCTCCCTTCAAAACAACTCACTAGCTCTCCTGTAGAAGACTAGTGGCCCTCCCATAGAATTTCTGTAGAACCTGTAAGTGATCCCGTAGAAAATGCCGAGAGCAGGAATATGGGAGAGATCAATGGAGAACGATGGTTACGAAGCTGTGGGGGCATGAGGAGATTGCTGGAGCAGAATTTCAAGGAGAGAATGAAGGAAAAGGTGGTGAGAGTGCTCAGGGAGGAGTACTTAATGCTTTTTATGGATATTTTCGGTGATGGAGGGTGAGCTGGCCAAGTGTACGCTGGCCATATTCATACCATTGGTCCCCCCCTACCTTGTCATCATGGCCCTTTCATCATAATTATCCCTTATGATTGCATCGGAGTTCACACTTCCTCCACTACTTTTCCTTGACATCTTTCTTGAGTTGACTGTGCGCACATGTGGGTGACATCTTCGGATGAGTGGAGTCAACTAGATGAAGGTGGCCAGGTTAATTGGCCACCTTTCCCTCATTCAAACTCAACCATATCATTACTTTTGCATGCCTTCTAACTACACAAATGCAAACAGAGGAGCGGGTTAGTTATTTACCTGAGATCTGAATGTATTTGCTTATGAGGTGTTGTGGTTCTTTCTCTCTGCTGCATGCCTTTGTTTCTTTTGCTACATGTTGTCTGCTTGTTGATGTGTGGTTGTGCCTTGTGCAGGTTATTCTTTGGCTGGATATGAGCTTTAGGTGTCTTCTTCAACTCCCATATTTGCACCCTCTTGCTGCTGATGCTGGATTTTAATGGGATCAGCAGTTATAGACATTTTTGGGCACTGGAATCCCAAGCATAAAATGTCCATAAACCAAGGGCTCCTAAGTCCCTAAAAGCGTTGTTCCAACCCCTAAAGGAGCAAGGTCAACTGATTACAGCTTCTCTCAGAAGTTCTCCATGAAAAACTACTCAGAACTGGTCAAAACTGGATCATTTCACTTGCTCCATGGCCAGGGTGCGATGCATCTCACATTGTACACACGGGAAGTGCGTTGCATTTCAAAAAGCCCTTCTATGGGGTGCGATGGATGAGAAAAGACAAGTGGCAGAGACAGTTTGCGAGGTGGATGATCATGGAATCTTCCAGAAACTTCTCCTATGACACTTGCCTCTCAGAATCGCCCAAGGATGAGTAAGAGATCAATGAGATCTCCAAGTGGAAGCAAGAACTATCAGAGAGAAGACACTAATCAAAATCCCAGAGCTGACTCACACCTCTGCAAATTTCTATATATAGATCTCTCATCCTAGAGATCCAGGAGGTTAGAGGCTGGAATTTTGCATATTGTAAGGAATTGTTGTTGGTTTCTTGAGACAACATCAGATTGTTGGGTGATCTAAGCTTTGTATGAGGTGAAGAGGGGCTTCCTTGCTGAGAGGATGATGCTGGGTTAGAATAACTGGTTGTAACTCCCTTGGCTCTTTCTTGTTTATCAATAAAAGCTATTCAAGTTTTCCTCCATACTCTTGTGTCATTTATGTTTTATGCATTTGTATGGTCAATTTACATCTGATCCTAGATTGTTTATGATTATAGATCCATGTTCTTGTATAGTGCTATGCTACTATGATCTTACAGGTACTCTGTGAAGCTGAGCGTACAAGGGAGCAAGTGGTGAAAGACTATCAAGAGAGAGAGGAATCGAACTAGGAGATTAGCGCAAGACAGAGGTTGGTCTTCTTTGTTCTTCTCTCATCTATATTTCATAAAAAAAAAATGAAAGTAGCTTTACTTTGTTTGCTTCTAAGGTAGCTATCACACCTTAGTGGGATAAGCAGTTTTGTGTAGACACTTTTCCCTGTAACAAAATGGCGACTCCGCTGGGGAATACGAATTAGTTTGTTTGTTTATTTTCCTTGTTGTCTATTTTATAAACTTACAGACAGAGCCTGAAGTCGAGCCAGGCAGCTTTCGAACTGCATTTGCTATGCAAATGCAAAGTAGATAAATGTCGCTTCAGTCAATCTCCAGGATTTGTTTATAAACTAAACAACTGATTTACAAACTCTTTGATTGCCCCTTGTGGTAGCTCTTAGATCCTCCTTATATCTACCCCTGATTGTTGCATTTTGATTACCATTTGCTCGGCCAAAACCCATGAACTGAACTGCAAACTGTGGCCCGGAACCCAAGCAAAGTCTCGTCTCTGGCCCAGGGCAGGTACTGTTCTGTGAATCTGAAATTCAGTGCACTTCCCGAGTGTAGTAGGTGCGCTGCATTTCAAATTCCCTATGTTACAGGTGCGCTGATCAGACTAGGCATTGTTCAGTTTTGGTTTTTGTGATTCATTCTTTCCAGTTCTATTCATGAATTTTTATGCCTGTGAACAGTATATCTCTGTTTGAAATCCATTTTCCTTGTTGTTATTCCACCTCCTTTGTACAAAAGAACTGTAAATGTTTTTGTGTATTTGTTGAGTCATTTTCAGTTCTCCTTTGCAAAAGGTAACGTAATCGTACTATCGTCCTTTGATTTGAAAGTGTCACAAGTGTCGTTTTCAGTCATAGGAAAGAGTTTGGTTGCTGTAGATAGTCGATTATCCTGTTACTATTGTATTTGGTCTAAATTTGTAATTTTTCTAGTGTCAAAAGCAAGTATTCATTTCCAAACCGTAAAGTGTTGTGATTGTCTCCATTTTTTATTTCGAAAAAAAACTTGTTGGTAATTGTCACTTGAAAAGTAATTCAGATTTGTGCATTGGCTTTCTTTTTCCATTCACATACTAAGAAAGCCGAAAACAAATACATGCATGTGCATTTGCATTTAGATTGTTTGATTGGTTTGATTTAGGACAGTGCATTTAGAGTGTGCTCTTTGCTCTTTGTTAAAGGATACTGTCTCTCTTTCCTTAGTAGCTAGGATTTTCATTGCACAAAGAATATAAAAGATTGTTTATCATCTTAGATTGCATTTTAGGAATTATACATCTACATATCGCGGTGAACCTGAAAGGAAAATTTCATAAACAAGATCAACTATAAAATAAATTCAATGAATCTAACAACGCTTTGGAACCTAACGCACAACATTTAGAAGTCTAGGCTAGAGACGTATTCCGGCGTCGTAAAGCCTGGTAACTGTTGTTCTCACTGATGGTTGGGTGATTCCTCCACTTTGAGACATTATGTTCCAGTACGGACTTGTGCTCCCACGTACCGTTGAGTATATTTTGGGAGACCACAATAGGCTTAATCCTTTATCCATAGGAAGCCGTGTCTGCCGCCCTATCGATCGCAATGCACTGAACACATCATTTGGGAAGATTGATTGTTGTACCGTAAAAAGTATTCTGCAGTTTTGCGATTGGTTTGGTAATCCCTCTACCTAGATTTCCAGAGCAATCCCTTTCATTCCTTTTCAGACTCCTTAACGGAAAATTTCCATCTGAGCACTTGTCACTTCAGGCTCATTAAAAATCGAAGGTGACTAGAGTCATCTTTTGTTTTTTCTCGACTCTTAAAAATTGAAAAAGCAAGTTGTGTCAAAGCATCTAAAATTCATCTAATTCGGAAACATACTTCCCCTTTATTTTTAGTTGATCGAGTAATCTGCAATCATGGAAGAAAGTCAATTGAAACCCCGTTGTTCGCGGAGGCTTACGAGTCAACCGTCTTTGTCTCCGGAATCGAAACAAGTACGGACAAATCGAACTCATTTAATCGGTTCCAAATCTCCTGGTAATGTTAGAAAAAGTGTTCCAACAACATCAGAGACTCCGGTTACTCCAAACATTTCTGGTATCCCTGCCTTTACAGAAGAAGTTCAGCAGCCACAGAAGGACAGTAGTACTGATCCTAGTCTGAGGGTGAACACTTGTATCACTGAACCAGTTTCATCTACAACCAGTTCAGAGAGTGTTGCTCCCCAAACATCTATCGCTGCAGATTCCATACCTTCTTTGGCACCAGAAATATTCTACGGACCTGACGGTCTACCCCTTCCACCTGGTCTGATTGCTATAGAAGAGATAGTGGAAGATCCTCCATCTAGTACTCCATCGCAATTTGGAGTCTGGATCACTCTGTATCCTTCTTCATCAGAAATTAGTCTACCACCAGCGGAAGCTCCTGTAGAATCGCTAGGTAATCTTTTGGATAGACTAGAAATGTTTGAACAACCATCAACATCTAGGACTGTGTCGTCTGACATAGCGACAGCAGAACTCCCTGCTATCACTCCAACAATGTTCGCCAGTATACCATCTGTCCCAACTAGCTCTCAATCGCTAGAAGGAGCCCACTCAGGGGCCATTTCGACGGTATTGTCTGTTCCTGTTTGTTCATCCGGAATAATATCCGGAAACTCTTATGTTGAGTCTCAACAAATTGATCCATTTGGAGGTCAATTTGGGCAGTCTGGCCCTCAAGGGAAAACCATTCCCTTAAGTACCGAATTGCCACTGTATGGGGGGCAGTATGCCCTTTCATTATCCCCTCCGGGAGGACAGCCATACTGGAGTTCACAACAAAATTCGGGTTATGCTGCAATTACTTCAAGCGGTTGGGTACCAATACTACCTCAACAACCAAGAGTTGTATATTCGATGCAACAATGCTTACCTATGTCAAGTATACCAACTACGCCAGCTATTGTGACGGTGTCGCAAGTTCAAGCGCTGCCTGTTGTATGCCAACCTCAGGTTTCTCAGGTTGTAATGCAACAACCCCTTGACCCTACAACTCAACCACAATTACCGTCTGGTGGAATGACATAGGTTCAAAGGGGTACAATTACCCCTCATCTTGGTCAAACAGTTAGTATCGGGCAACAACACATGGCTTCACAACCATGGCTAGTGCAATACCAACAACCACAGTTCCAACAAGTATACCAAGGTTCTGAGCAACAAATCTTTGCGAATAGTGGGCAACCGTATATTCAAAACGGTCAAAATCAACCATTTTACAATGGTCATGCCCACCAACCTTACCAAAGTTACCAGCATCAAATGCATTATGCTGGTATGCAAAGACCAACTGCTCAGGCAATCCCATCTTATCCTGGGTATGCTTCACCTAACCTGAATCAAAAGTTACCCTTCGTGGCGACTTTAGAGTTACCTGATTTAAATCGGTTAACAAATGATCCAATCGCTTATGCCCCTTGGTGGCCAGCGATTCCGCATAAACTTCCATCAGATATTCCTAAATTTAATGGAAATCTGGGTGAAGATTCGTCGAATCATGTGATGACCTTTCATTTGTGGTGTTCATCAAACACCCTAAATGATGATTCGATTAGGCTTCACCTTTTTCAGAGGACGTTAACTGGTTCGGCAGCAAAATGGTATATCAAATTGCCTAGAGCTTCATTCGACAACTTCAGTACCCTCGCCACAACCTTTTTAACCCATTTTCAGTTACCGATAAGGTATGAAACAGGAACAGAACTTCTTACCAATTTCAAACAAACAACGGCCACTCACATATCAGATCATATACATGAGTGGCGACGTCATCGTAGAATGGTGAAAACATATTTTCCCGATCAGCTCTTAGCTAAATGGTTTATTAAGTCATTACTGCCTTCCATCATGGAAGATGTGGCAAAAGGGGGAGTCGTCACCGAAGAGCAGGTTATCGCTCGCGCGCAATATTTGGACTTGATTTACACTCAGTCCGGCATGCTCTATGATAAAATACCTGACGCTCCTAGACCAGAATTCTCAGTTCCTCCTCCTCCTAAATCAAACAATGACTCTCATGTCGGTGATGGTGTGATTGGCGCAACAGACACGAAATTGACAAAGGCTACATCTAAAAAGGCCCATAAGATTTCCGGTCAAAATGCAAAAGAGGAACTTCTTGCCTTGGAAGTAAATGTCGTATCGACAGATAAGGGCAAAGAAACCAAGCAACCAGGGGGCAAGAAGAAAGGCAAAGGGAAGAAGAAGAAACAGGAAGAATCATCACCTGAAAAATCTTCTGCAAACCCTCCTGGAAATAGGAAACCAAAAAATCCATGCTTTATATGCGATGAGGATCATTGGACCACAGATTGTCCACACAGAGCTGAGCTTAAAAAATTCTTCAAGAATTCAGAAACCTCGGCAGTATTGACTGCTCCGTTTCCAAATCCAGGGACAAATCTGGTTGACAGTGGAAATGCTTCCCCGTCTCAAGTGCTAATGTTGCCAGTTTCCAAACAGCAAAATGATGCTTTGATATTGACAAGAAACAAAGATTATGGGAATCCACAGCTATCGAACAACAAGGATAAAGATCAACCTAGTAGTTTGACAACAACTTCGACAGAAGTTGCACCACCCAGCATTCCCGAGTTGACAATAAAACCGCCAAAAGAAGTAGTACACAAGTCGACGTTTAATCCCCGCGCTAGAGCGGCACAACATTATAATATAGTGGAATATTTGGCCCAATTGCCATCCGCTATGTCGACTCTTGAGGTACTACAAAATTGCCCATCCCAAAAGCAAGCTTTATTATCAGCCATTGGTGGGATAGACCCAAAGGATTCCAATCTTGTATCCTTCGATCATAAAGGATACGATCCTCAGTTACCAGCTCAACTAGCTTTCCTCGTTCAAATGAAAGCCCTCAAAAAAACTATTCATTGAACAATTATTGATGAGGGGGCATCTACATGTATTATGTCGATGAGTTGCTGGAAAACTTTAGGATCTCCAACCTTGTTGCGATCTTCGACGACATTAAAAGCATTTGACGGACAGACATATACCCCATATGGTATTCTAAGTAACTTGAAAGTTGGACTGGGAGGGAAAATAGTAGAAATAGATGTTGAGGTAATCGACGGAAATCTCGATTACAACATCCTACTGGGAAGACCATGGATATATGCCATGGCCGCAGTTGTGTCAACCTACTTCAGGAAGATTGCATTTCCCTTCCAAGGAGGAATTATAATCGTCGACCAACAAACATTTCTCCCCAACAGTTCACAAGTTACGGGAAGCATTCCAATGATCCATGGAAGCAATCATTCGCTTCAAAATATCGAAGTAGGTCTCCTAAAAGACCCTGCCTTAATGGGTACTTTTGCCCTACCACCTCCGAGGAATCTAGCGGAAGTGGCCACAGTGGAAACCCGCAATATGAAATCTTCTATATCTAATGGATTCAGAAGATTCCTAAACATTTTGTTAGCATGGATCATCGCCATTTTAGAAATATTGTAGCAATCAATTTTCTTGGCCTGGAGGGCAAACCCAAATCAATGCTCATCGAGTGTTTGGATAGATAGGTCTAAGGAATATGGTACCTCTTCAGATCCTTGGTCGCATGTACATTCTATAGACAAAGGAATCATTCAGTCAATGATTTTAGGAGAGGCACCATGGGAAGAACACCACCATTGTTCCCATCTCCCGGATTACAACGAAGATTATTCCAATAACCTTAATCATCCTTCAGTTTTTTATTTTCTATCAAATACTGTAAATACGGTGGATTATGAGGATAGTTCTTTTATTGTGTCAACCTCATTAAAAAATGAAACGACTCCCTTTCCAAATCGAGTCTTTGATTATGATCTCGTAAAATCAAAGTCGAGTCTTTCAAAGATCTCGAAGGTAAACCTTCATTCCAACCACCAAGATGAATGCAATGAAGCTTGGGGGGCATGCACCTCGATTTGCGTTATTATGCTGGGGGCATGCAAACTTATCATGAGCAGCGTTACCGCAGGGTTCAAGCTCATTAAAAAATAAACCTAGCCACGACCAATGTTACCACAGGATTCAAGCTCGTTAAAAAATAAACCTGCATCGAGCAGTTTTAGCGCATAGTTCAAGCTCGTTAAAAAATAAACATAAGCCATGAGCAAATGTTTCTCCCCGTGTTTAAGCTCATTAAAAAATGAACTATTTCCCGGTAAATAACCATCGTGAATGTAGTACTTCAGCCTTTAAAAGCCTTGGTCGTGTTCTCATCATCACCTCCACTCTGTATTGGCCGATCATTCACCTCCATTTGATTGTTTACCCCTTTTCAGGAACAACTGCGAAGAGTGATCTCACTAGCCATCCTTGTAACACTGCCGTGATTGGAACATTCCAAACCTTACCTGGAATCAGCTGCTACCCAATTTTATCACTCGTTCCTCAAAAGACGAGTCTCCTTTAAGCTCTTTTCAACTGACTCGTAAAATATGAAAAGATTTCCGAGCCATTGGCCTCTCCAGCTCGTTAAAGGGACCGGAAGTGCTATCCCTCCTCTAAATTTTAATCTTTTTGGACCTGAGGGATTATTACACAAAAAGATCGAGCGCTTGTTTTGTTCGGCTCGTTAAAAGTATCGAAAATTCATCCCTTCTGTATTGTTTTATACTTTTTTAGACTTAAGGGATTAGATGACGAAAAAGGAATTTTGGAGTTTCCTTTACGTTCCTTTTCAAACTCTATAAAATTGAAAAGGACCGAGTTATCTTTGTCGTTAAACTCGTTAAAATTTAATAGCGACAAACTTGTCCATAGCAGATAAGAACAAGTTTCACTATCGCTAGGCTCGTTAAAACATAGCGATGGGTTTGTCCGAAGGGAAAATTATAGAACAAGCATATGTTATCCTCCTCAAGCTTGACAAAAATAAAGAGGTACTTGTTGTGGGGAAAAATGCCTATGCAGGACGATCCTATCCACCTAAGGTGTGACAGTACCTTAGCAACAAATGAATACAGCTACTTCGGTTTCTTCCTTTATGAAATATGAAAGAGAGGAGATTGGTAGACTTACCGTTATCTTTTGGTTGTCCCTCGATCTAGATCCTCTCCTCTTTGTGTGTCCACAGCTACTTGCCTCCTCGCTTTTTCTCCCACGAGATCACAGGAGAACAGCTACATGCAACAAGAGAAGGACACAATACAAAGGCAAATATACATATTCATAAATGATTCAGGATTAGAAGTAAATCAAATACACTAATGCAAATCATACAATAAACACCAGCATATAGGAAAGAGCCAAGAAGCTTTATTGATTGATAAACAAGGTTAAGGAAGAGATACAACCCAAAGGGTTCCAACCCAGCATCTCCTTCCCAGCAGAATGGAATTCCTTCTTCAGCCCCTTTCAAAGCATAAACACCCAATGATCTAACCACAAACCAACAGCAATTCTTTGCAAATACAATATTCCAGCCTCCCATGACCTCATGAGAGAGATCTATATATAGGAGTTTTGGAGAAAGGATGAGTCAGCTTGAGGCTGGTATGAAGCTTACTAGTGTCCTCTCCCACTTCAGTTCTTGAGTCCACTTGGAGGTTCTTGCTTCCACTTGGAGATTTGGAACCTCTTACTCATCACCAGTTGAATTCCCTGATCCAAGTGTCATTTTGGAAGCTTCCTGGGCATTGACACCTTGAGAAATGAGTCTGCCACTTGTCCAGTTACGCTCAGTGCAGGTAGCCTTCTTTGCAGTTGACATTCAGTGCAGGTAGACAGTGGAGCAGTTGACATTCAGCGCAGATGCTCAGTGGAGCAGTTGACATGATCCAGAATTGCCTTGTTTCTGAGTGTTTTCAGGTGGAGAACTTCTGTGAATTGCTGTGGTTTACTGGCCTTGTTCCTCTAGGGGTAGGAACAACATGTTTAGGGACTTTGGATCCCTTAATTATTGACATTTCATGCTCAGTGATGCAAGGCACAAAAATGTCTATAACAGTTGCCCCCTAAAGTATGAGGCCGTTTATCGGGTGAAATGCTTTATCCAGGGGAGTCCGAAGTTCATCCATTTGTTGGGAGGAGACCTGTAATAAGATACAATACAATACATTATGATTCATACAGCTTTCATGATCTAGCTGAGGTGGGCATTCCCATGCTCAGCTTTATAAATACATTTTGGTACATAGAACAGACGATCGTCTGATGGTAGACTGATAATTCTGGCGAAACTATCATCCTTTGAGTAGGATGATCATCTGCTGCAATGATGTACATGTCAAATGTCTTTATTTTCCTGAATATATATCGCAGCCCAGATGGATGAAACTAGATCCGGGGTCTTCAAACTCATTCGATCTTCACTCTAAGTACAAGTCGATCCATGTGAGAATTGCGCTGAAGTCGAACATGGAAAGACATCGCTTGATTACCGGTCAATGATGTGAACCGTTAACAAGCGCAAGAGGAATCACCGATAATGATAATGACCCTCAAGGTACTGCAGTACAATTCACGTGGTGTGAATAAAGGACTTGGCGTCGAACACCACGCAAAATCTTCTGGTCGAAGGTCATTGATGTATACCTGTCGCGGGAAGTGAGAAACTTGCCATTGAGGCATGCAAGCTTCAAAGTACTGAAGGGGTTGTTCCTAGATCAACTTCTTGGATAATGAGCTGATGTCGACAAGAAGTGATCCGTCAAAGGAGGGCCTTAATGAATCCCACATCAGTGACATGGAACGGAGCTAATGATTTTAATGGAGGTGAAAACAATCTGTGACATATGATTCAGGGTGGCGGTCATGAATGGATGAAGGATAATGTATGGCAGTGGATGGGACCTGGTTGACTCTTTCTGAACGACTTCTCTTAAACATGTTGCGACACTGATGCGATGGATTGGTAGCATTACCCCAAATATGGATGGTGTGGCAAAGACCATGGTGATGTGACCAGTGAATGAAACAACCCAACCCGATGTGGTACGGAGGAAAAGTGTCATGTTCAAGAGCGACCTACTACCATCAAAGACTTCTTGATTTTTCCCAATTTTTCCCCAGTCATTGCTGACCAATACCTCTTTATTTTTGTCAAGCTTGAGGAGGATAACATATGCTTGTTCTATAAACTGCCCTTCGGGCAAGCCCATCGCTATGTTTTAACGAGCCTAGCGATAGGGAAACTCGTTCTCGTCTAAAGACAAGTTTGTCGCTATTTAGTGATTTTAACGAGTCTAACGACAAAGAAAACTCGGCCCTTTTCATTTTTAGAGAGTCTGAAAAGGTACATAAAGTTAACTCCACAATTCCTTTTTCGTCATCTAATCCCTTAAGTCCGAAAAAGTATAAAACAATACAGAAGGGATGAGTTTTCGATAGTTTTAACGAGCCGAACAAAACAAGCGCTCGATCTTTTTGTGCAATAATCCCTCAGGTCCAAAAAGATTAAAATCTAGAGGAGAGATAGCTCTTCCGATCGTTTAACGAGCTGGGTGGCCAAAACTCAGCAATCTTTTCATATTTTACGAGTCAGTTGAAAAGAGCTTAAAGAAGACTCGTCTTCTGAGGAACGAGTGATGAACAGGGATAGCAGCTGATTCCAGGTACAGGTTGGAATTTTCCAATCATGGCAGTGTCACAAGGATGGCTAGGTGAAATCACTCTTCGCAGCTGTTCCTCAAAATGGGTAAACAATCATATGGAGGTAAACGATCGGCCAAATGAAAAGTGGAGGTGACGGTGCACAAACACGACCAAGGCTTTTATGGTTGATCAGGTTACATATACAATGGTTATTTACCGAGATGGGTTCATTTTTTAACGAGCTTGAATGCGCCAAAACACTGCTCAATCTTATGTTTATTTTTTAACGAGCATGAACTATGTGCTAAAACTGCTCGGATCTCGCTTTTCTATTTTTTAACGAGCATAAATTCCGTGGTAAAACTGCTCGTTACCAGTCATATGATAAGAGTGTCTCAATGGAGATTGCTATTTTTTAAGGAGCTTCATCTCTCTTGCGCTTTACTCCTCATCCTTTCTTTATGCAAGTTCGGAAACGGCTAACCCAAAAAACAGATAAATAACCGCTCTTTCCTTGCACTCCAAAAGGTTTGCATGCCCCCAGGTATAAAATACAATTTCAAGGTTGCCCCTCCTCCTTCTCACCTCTGCTTTTCTTTGGGTGTTCACAGCTACTTATCGTCTTGCTAGTTCAGTTTCAACGGGTCTATACGAGGTCACAAGAGAGAAGCTACTTGTCTCCTCATTAGTCTGACTTTCGATAGGTTTTTTGCAAGATCGCAAGAGAACAACTACTTGCGACAAGAGAGCAGCTACTCGCGACAAGAGAAGAACACTACTCAAAGACAAAACATTTGTGTTACTGAGGGAGGCTTACCTCTTTCTGGTTACCCAAAGATTGTCTCGTTAGACAAAACACTTCCTTGGCCTACCTTTTTCAGGTTACCTAAAGATTGTCTCGTTAAACAAAACACTTCCTCGGCAATGCCTACCGAAATAGACAAAGGTGGGCGACGGGTCCCGTCCTCCCACATAACTTTGACAAAAGAATCCTATCCTAGAACAACCCTCTTTCCTCTACGGACGGGGTACGGACTAGTCATATTCTCTCGCGGAAATCCTACCTTATACCCAAAGTTCTCTGCCGAAGCAGACCAGGACGCATGCCCCCTGGGTTCCAGTCATGTCCTCTCAGATTACTCGCGCTCATCAGGAGGACGGACTGTGGGTTGAGACTTTTCTTGCGTGAATAGACCATTTAGGGATGGTATATGACTATTTGCGATGTGTGATCCGGGAAACGAAAGTTGGTCCACGAGCTTGACCATTCTTCCTCCGTGCAGAAAACACATTACTCTAAAGAGTGAGGAGACTATTGCTCCCATGCAATATATATAGTCTCGTCCAAGGAGTAGGTTATAATCCAAGGGTCCTTGAATGACCATCACGTTCATTTGAACGGTCTTCCCTTTCAATGTTATTGGCACATTGGGGAGGATCCCTAAAGGGCGACTGGTTCCCTTATCAAAGCCTGATAGATTTCTCATCTCAGGTAAAATCACAGGCGAACCAAGCGCTTTCCAAGCAATAGAGGAAAGGATACTCACAGATGCCCCTTCATCAATAACTGTACCAGCCATTACCATTCTATATATTTGGACAATAATTCTGAATGGTATGCTAGTTGGTAAGCGGGGTCTGCCTACTTGGTTCCAGTCAAAGGACACAACCAGGTTGCTTGGTGGTGGGACCGAGTAAACGGCCGGATAGCGCTCTGATGAACTTCCTTCCTGCGATAAAGGAATGGTGGCATTGCCCCCTTGATCATCAGAGTCAGTGCTGATGAAGAGAATTTGGACGGTGTCGTCTTTATTCTCCTCTGTGATGGTGTCATTCGAAGATAGAGCCTCTGAAGGCAAGACCGGGTCAACTGCCGTTTCAATCTTTAGACTTTCGTTAGGTATGGATTCAGACGGTTCATCTTCAATGTCAGGTGCCTCGGCTGACCACCTGGGCGGGTCAACCGGATTCTCAACTAGCGAGGGACTTGGCAAGAGTTTTTGATATCCAGGAGGAAGATTCGCTCGCAATATCAGGCGATCTTCCAGAACTCTTTTCGCCTCATCTAAGAAGGGACAACGGTGGATGGCGTGATCGCCTTCACACAGTCTGCATGGAAATTTAGCTTTCCCGCTCTGTCCTGGAGCTTCACTCCCACTAGTTGACGGCGAACAATCGACATGGCTATCAGAGGTCGATGCTACCGAATTGTGCAAACGGGGGGACCAGTCTCTTAGTATCCGAGGGATACATGGACAATCTCTATGGAAGTGGTCTCCCCTGCATATGACGCATGGCGATTTAGGCCTTACGAGTGCGGTGTGTGGATTTCTGTTAGATGATGCTTGTTTGCCCCCAGTCGCCTTAGGCTCCTTCTGCTTCTTTTCTTTCTTCTTCTTCTCCTTTTTCTCCTTAGGAACTCGGTTCTTTGACCGACCAGTTCCGTCAAGCGAAGAGGAAGGAGGAGAGGAAGATGAAGTAGAAGGCTGGTGGGCAACTCTTGTCTGATCTAACTGTTGACTCGACTGTTCAGGAATGGTGGCATTCTGAACGATATTGGTTGAAAAGAGCCAAACTGGTAGGCCAATTGTCAGTCCTGGAAGCGACAATGTGGCCATGTGGGGCACACCAACATCTCCCCAAGAGGAGAAAGGACTAGGATTTCCATCAAGGGGAACTCCTTGTTTGGTGTGCTCCATCTTTTCAACCTAAAGATCAACGCGGGAATAAGGGTGATTGTTCCGTTTAAAATAAATTGTTAACGACGCTTTAGACACAACTTGCTTTTTCAGTTTTAAAGAGTCGAGAAAAAGCTAAAGATGACTCTAGTCTCCTTCGATGTTTTAACGAGCCCGAAGTGACAAATGCTCGGATGGACTTTTTCTGTTATAGAGTTTGAAAAAGGCCAAAAGAAACTGCTCTGGAGATCTAGGCAGAGGGTGTGCCAAACCTTTCGCAAAACCACAGAATACGTTTTACGGTACGGGTGGTCGATCTTCGTGAATGCTGTGTTCACTGCATTGCGATCAGTAGGGCAGCCGACACGGCTTCCTAAGGATAAAGGATATATGCCTATAGGGGTCTCCCAATATATACGCGACGGTATGTGGGAGCACAAGTCTGTATTAGTGCTATCGTCCCTCAGGAGGAATCACCCACCTTCTTAGAGATCGACAGTCACTACGTTTAACGACGCCGGAACACGTCTCTACCTAGACCTCTATGTTGTGCGTTATGTTGCAAAGCGTTGTTAGGTTCATTCAATATATTTTAAGTTGATCTTTTTAAAGTTTGTCTTTCAGGATCACCACGAGATGTATTGGTACAAATTCCTAAATGCAGTCTAAGATGATAAGCAAGCTTTATAATCTTTCAACTTTGAAAATCCTAGCTACTAAGGGAAAAGAGAGCGACTATCTTTTCTCAAAGAGCAATCAGCACACTCTAATGCACTCTTCCTAAATCAAACATGCAAACTCATCAAAATGCAAATGCACAATGCAGGTGTTTGTTTTCACTTTCTTAGTATAAATGCCTACAAAGAAAGCTTTTTGTACAACTTCGAATTTGCTTTTAAATGACTGAAAATAAACAAGTTTAATTTTCCAAAATCAGCAAGGGTAGAAGAGATTACAAGCACTTTGCGATTTTTCGAAAGAAATACTCGTTTCGACACTTAAAAGTGACAAATTCGAACCAATAAGCAAAAGCAAATGATAATCAAACTGCAAACAGCCAATGAACTCTCTCCTAACATCACAATCAATCAATCAATCAGATCTGAATCAAGCCTACAGGATGACTATTTCGCTCATGCAAAGGAAAACTGTAAATGATGCCACAAACACATAAAAACACTTACAGTCTTTTTGTACAAAAATGAGGCGGAATACAAGCAAAGAAAAGGGGTATCAGAGGTGGTACCTATGCTGGTTAAAGGCTGCAAAAACAGAGATCAAACAGGGCAAAAGACAGCAAGGAACCCTAGCTGCACAAGGCCACACTGGTTCAGCGCAGGTACAACACTGTCAGTTTGACATTCAGCGTAGGTAGCCTTCACGGGACCTGCATTGAAATGCAGACTGCCTTCACAGTGTCTGCGCTGAAAGGAGAAACTCTCGTTTCTCTTGGTTTCCGGGTCATAAAATGCTCAAAAATCAACTGTTTCAGGCCAAATCAAAAACACAAGCAAGGTATAAACAGAGGGATGCTTTGAGAGGGTACTAAAGACTATCACAAAGGATCATCAAGTCATTTGTGAGTCCATTGTTGAGATCATAGACAAAAACCCAGTGAAGGATCAAAGCAGCAACATTCTACTTTGCAAAGCAGTTCGATTGTTGCTGTTAAGTCTATGAGGTAAACAATGATGCAAACAAACAAAAATGACTAAAACAAAGTTCTTCCCCAGCGGAGTCGCCAAATTTGTTGTGGGGAAAAATGCCTATGCAGGACGATCCTATCCACCTAAGGTGTGACAGTACCTTAGCAACAAACGAATACAGCTACTTCGGTTTCTTCCTTTATGAAATATGAAAGAGAGGATATTGGTAGACTTACCGTTATCTTTCGGTTGTCCCTCGATCTAGATCCTCTCCTCTTTGTGTGTCCACAGCTACTTGCCTCCTCGCTTTTGCTCCCACGAGATCACAGGAGAACAGCTACATGCAACAAGAGAAGGACACAATACAAAGGCAAATATACATATTCATAAATGATTCAGGATTAGAAGTAAATCAAATACACTAATGCAAATCATACAATAAACACCAGCATATAGGAAAGAGCCAAGAAGCTTTATTGATTGATAAACAAGGTTCAGGAAGAGATACAACCCAAAGGGTTCCAACCCAACATCTCCTTCCCAGCAGAATGGAATTCCTTCTTCAGCCCCTTTCAAAGCATAAACACCCAATGATCTAACCACAAACCAACAGCAATTCTTTGCAAATACAATATTCCAGCCTCCCATGACCTCATGAGAGAGATCTATATATAGGAGTTTTGGAGAAAGGATGAGTCAGCTTGAGGCTGGTATGAAGCTGACTAGTGTCCTCTCCCACTTCAGTTCTTGAGTCCACTTGGAGGTTCTTGCTTCCACTTGGAGATTTGGAACCTCTTACTCATCACCAGTCAAATTCCCTGATCCAAGTGTCATTTTGGAAGCTTCCTGGGCATTGACACCTTGAGAAATGAGTCTGCCACTTGTCCAGTTATGCTCAGCGCAGGTAGCCTTCTTTGCAGTTGACATTCAGCGCAGGTAGATAGTGGAGCAGTTGACATTCAGCGCAGATGCTCAGTGGAGCAGTTGACATGATCCAGAATTGCCTTGTTTCTGAGTGTTTTCAGGTGGAGAACTTCTGTGAATTGTTGTGGTTTGCTGGCCTTGTTCCTCTAGGGGTAGGAACAACATGTTTAGGGACTTTGGATCCCTTAATTATTGACATTTCATGCTCAGTGATGCAAGGCACAAAAATGTCTATAACAGTACTGGTCAGCAATGACTAGGGAAAATTGGGAAGAAAACTTGAAGAAACTTTGTTGGTAGCAAGTCACTCTTGAACATGACACTTTCACTCCGCATCCAAGTCGGGTTGGGTTGTTTCATTCACCGGTCACATCACCATGGTCCCATCACACCATCCACATTTGGGGTTAATGCTACCAATCCATCACGTCAGTGTCTCCGATATGTTCAAGAGAAGTCACTCAGAGAATTCACCTGTGTCTCACTCGCTGCAATACATTTACGCTCCATTCTTTCATGACCGCCACTCTGAACCTTATATCACTAGATCATTTTCACCTCCATTAAAATCATTTGCTCCGTTCCGTGTCATTGATGTGGGATTCATTAAGGCCCTCCTATGATGGATCACTTCTTGTCGACATCAGCTCATTATCCAAGAAGTCGATCTAGGAACACCCCTTCTAGTACTTTGAATCTTGCATGCCTCAATGGCAAGTTTCTCACTTCCGGTGACAAGTTTACATCAATGGCCTTCGACCGAAAGATTTTGCGTGGTGTTCGACGCCAAGTCCTTTATTCACACCACGTGAATTTTACTGCAATACCTTGAGGGTCATTATCATTATCGGTGCTCCCTCTCGCGCCTGTTAACAACTTACATAATTGGCTGGTAATCAGGCGATGTCTTTCCATGTTTGACTCCAGAACATCTCTCACATGGATCGACTTGTACTTTGACTGAAGATCGAATGAGATTGAAGACCCCAGATCTAGTTTCATCCATCCAGGCTGCGATATATATTCAGGAAAATAAAGACATCAAATGTACATCATTGCTGCACAGATAATCATCCAATCTATGGGATGATGGCTCCTCCAGAATCATCAGTCAACACTCAGACAATTGTCTGTCCTATGTACATGAAAATGAATTTATAAAGCTGAGCATGGGAATGCCTGCCTCAGCTAGATCATGAAAATATTATGAAGATAATGTATTGTATTGTATCTTATTACAGGTCTCCTTCCAGCTTGAAAGAACTTAGGATCCTCATGATAAAGAATTTCACCCGACTTCAAAAAAAGATTAACGACCTCATGCTTTAGGGGGCAACTGTTATAGACATTTTTGGGCATTGCAATCCCAAGCATAAAATTTCCATAAACCAAGGGCTCCTAAGTCCCTAAAAGTGTTGTTCCAACCCCTAAAGGAACAAGGTCAACTGATTACAGCTTCTCCCAGAAGTTATCCATGAAAAACTACTCAGAACTGGTCAAAACTGGATCATTTCACTTGCTCCATGGCCAGGGTGCGATGCATCTCACCTTGTACACACAGGAAGTGCATTGCATTTCAAAAATCCCTTCTATGGGGTGTGATGAACGAGAAAAGACAAGTGGCGGAGACAGTTTATGAGGTGGATGATCATGGAATCTTCCAGAAACTTCTCTTGTGACACTTGCCTCTCAGAATCGCCCAAGGATGAGTAAGAGATCAATGAGATCTCCAAGTGGAAGCAAGAACTATCAGAGAGAAGACACTAATCAAAAACCCAGAGCTGACTCACACCTCTGCAAATATCTATATATAGATCTCTCATCCTAGAGATCCAGGAGGTTAGAGGCTGGAATTTTGCATATTGTAAGGAATTGTTGTTGGTTTCTTGAGACAACATCAGATTGTTGGGTGATCTAAGCTTTGTATGAGGTGAAGAGGGGCTTCCTTGCTGAGAGGATGATGCTGGGTCAGAACAACTGGTTGTAACTCCCTTGGCTCTTTCTTGTTTATCAATAAAAGCTATTCAAGTTTTCCTCCATACTCTTGTGTCATTTATGTTTTATGCATTTGTATGGTCAATTTACATTTGATCCTAGATTGTTTATGATTATAGATCCATGTTCTTTTATAGTGCTATGCTACTATGATCTTACAGGTACTCTGTGAAGCTGGGCGTACAAGGGAGCAAGTGACCAAAGACTATCAAGAGAGAGAGGAATCGAACTAGGAGATTAGCGCAAGACAGAGGTTGGTCTTCTTTGTTCTTCTCTCATCTATATTTCATAAAGGAAAAATGAAAGTAGCTTTACTTTGTTTGTTTCTAAGGTAGCTATCACACCTTAGTGGGATAAGCAGTTTTGTGTAGACACTTTTCCCTGTAGCATCGGCTACTACAGGAATTCCTACAAGAGCTCTTGTAGCTGCTTCTCCCCTTGAAACTTCAGCTTCTTTTTGTGCTTGGAACTATGAGGATGATGCCAGAGATGTAGATAGATATGGAGAGGTAATAGGTAGGCTTCACGTGAGGTTGATGGTGCTGCCTAATCTCTTATTTATTTATTTTTTTCCTGAAAACTGTTTTTTCTCGTGTTTTTCTTGGACAGGAAGAAGAATGATGCTTGGGGTGTGATGCATGATTGGACATGATGGCAAGGATGTTTGAAGACTGGAGGAGGATTCATAGATTTTTTATGAAGCTTCCCTGTCCCTCAAACTGCTTTTTCTATCCATTTCTGGCTCTCTGTAATTCCTATAGGAGCCTCCTATAGAAAACGCAAAGCCTCCTGTAGAAAACACAGTTTTTGAAAAATAAGCACAGTGAGGTGAAAAAAATTCCAAGAATGATGGAGAAAAGTGTGGGAAGGTTGGACAGGTGCTGGTGTTGGCTTTAGGGCTCCCTTGGCACCTTCTGCTGCTTCCTTTATTCCTCATGCAAACCTACAATGCAACTAGAAATTCATTTTTTTTTTTTTTTAAAGGAACTAGGGCACCTCAGGGAGGTTTTCACCCTAACTGCCTACCCTGGGCGCCTCCAAGGGAGGTTTTCACCTAGGGATCTTATTTTCTCTCTTATTTATTTTTTGACATCACTGGGCCGCCTCAGAAGAGGTTTTCAATCCAATGATGGGACTCAAGCACCTCATGGAGGTTTTCACTTGAGTCCTTATTCTTTATTTTTTCTTTTTCTTCCGTGAGTGGATGAAGTGGAGGCTAAGACATGCTCCACTACCATCACTATCTTATTCAAATCTTTAATGAATTCTCACTTGGAGAGGAGTTTCTTGTAGACTTTCAACCGATGTCCATTGACAAGCATGGAGATGGCTTCATCTTCAATTGTTCTGATCAGAACTGAACCATTGTCATTTCATTTCTCCACAATGTAGGGTCCCAGCCATCTTGTCCTCAGCTTGCCCTTGAAATCTTTATATCTTGAATCATAGAGTAGTGCCCAATCTCCCTCTTGGAATTTCTTCTCCTTGATGTTGTTTTCATGCCATATCTTTCTCTGAAGTTGAACTACCTCTGTATGGAGAAGGGACTACATTTTGTGTTCATCCAATCCATTGAGCTGAAGTTATATTTCTTTCTGTGCATGGTTGAGGTCTAGGTCCAGCTGAACTGCCATCCTCAGGGTATTGAATTCAAATTCTATTGACAGCAAAGCCTTCTTCCCATAGATCAGCTCATAGGGTGTGAACCCTATAGTGGTCTTCCATGTTGTATTGTAGGCCCAAGTGGCCTCAACTAATCTGTCCGCCCAGTCTTTTTTGATGCTGCTCACTACCTTTGTCAGGATCCCTTTCAATGCTCTGCTAGTGACCTCCACCTGCTTGTGGATGGTAAGGGGTTGAAGTTCTATGCTTGATTCTATGATGTGTGAGGAGGTCTGCAATCAAATTGGAAGTAAACTGACTACCCTGATCTGTGACCAATTCTCTTGGATACCCGAACTTGTAGAATATGTTCTCTCTCAAAAATTTAGCTACTTTTCCTCTGTCGCTGCTTTGATTGCTTTTGTCTCTGTCCACTTTGTCAGGTAATCGGTGCACACAATGATGTATTGCTTTTGCTTTGAAGGAGGGTTGATAGGACCCACAAAGTCCATGCCCCACTTCTCAAATTGCTCAAAGGTCACTTGAGGTTGCATGGGCATTTCATCCTTTGGAGTAGGTTTCCCCATCCTCTGACATTGATCACAGTCACTGGTATATCTCCTCACATCCTAATGAAGAGTGGGCCAATAGTAGCCTGCTTGCAGTATCTTGAAGGCAATTCTTTTTACTACAAAATGACCTCCACAAGGACCATCATGACAGGTCAGGACGATGTCAAAGACTTCCTCCTCCCTGACACATCTTCTCAACATCTGATCTGGGCCAAGTTTGAAGAGATTGCCCCTAATCCAGGTGAAAGGGGTGCTTTTCCTCACTATCTTGCTCTTCTCTTTTGAGGACAGATGTGGTGGAAACTGTGCTGAAACCAAGTAGTTTGCTATATCAGCAAACCATGGAGAGAGTACTGAGATAGAAAACAGGTGTTCACCCAGCATTTGGTCATCCACCATTCCTTCTTCACATGCAGGAAAATTTACTCTACACAAAAAGTTAGCAACAACATTTTCTTTACCAGGCTTATCAATAATGGTTAAATCAAATTGCTGCAGTAAAAGCAACCATCTAATAATGCGAGCATTCACATCCAGTTTTTTCATTAAATATCTAATTGCAGCATGATCAGTGTGCACAAAGGTTTGTTAGCCTGTGATATAATGTCTAAATTTGTTTAAGGAATGCACGGCAGCTAGGAGTTCCTTGTCAGTCACCGTATAGTTTAACTTTGCCTTTGACAAGTTTTTACTTATAAAGTATATGGCATAAGGTAACTTTTCATCAATTTGTCCCAAGGCTACTCCTATTGCTTTGTTCGAGGCATCTGTGTGAATGTGGAAAGGTAGGGCCCAGTTTGGGCCTTAGAATTGGGGCAATCATGAGCTTGCTCTTCAAGGTAGCTAGGGCTTCTTGACAGTTTTCTGACCATATAAAATTGACATCTTTACCTAAAGGGACAAACAAAGGAGAGGCTAGCTTGATGAAATCTTTAATGAATCTCCGGTAATACCCAGGTAAACCTAGGAAAATTCTGACATCTCTCACTTTTTGTGGAGGTGGGACCCTTTGGATGATGGCAATTTTGTTGGGGTCCACCTACAGTCCTTGTTGAGATATTGCATGACCTAGCACGATCCCTTCAGTCATCAAAAATTCATATTTTTCCAGACTGAGGGACAGGTTCATCTCAATACATTTGTCTAGCACTTTTCCTAGATTAGATAAGGCTTCCTGAAAGTCAGAGCCATAAGAAGTAAAGTCATCCATGTATATCTCTATTGCACCATGAACTACTTCAGAAAATATACTCAATACTCCTCATTGGAAAGTGGTTGGAGCATTACACAAACTAAAAGAAAGGACCTGGTATGCAAAGGTACCCAAAGGACAAGTGAAAGTGGTCTTATCTTGGTCTTCTGGGCTGATTTGAATCTGATTGTACCCGCTAAACCCGTCTAGGAAAGAGAAAAACTTTTTCCCTGCCAGACCGTCTAATACTTGATCTATGAAAGGCAAAGGAAAATGTTCCTTTTTAGTGGCTTTGTTCAATTCCCGATAGTCGACACAGATTCTCCACTTACCATTTTTCTTTGGCACTAGCACCAAAGGAGAGACCCATTCACTGTCAGATATGGGATAGATGAATCCTACATCAAGCAATTTCTGTAGTTCTTCCTTAGCAATATCTTTAAGTGCTATATTCATCCTCCTTTGAGGCTGCCTGACTAGCTTGCAATCCTCCTTGATGTACATATGATGAGTACATACTGAAGGGTGCACTCCCTTCATCTCCTTATAACTCCAGGCGAAGGCATCTAGGTGTTTTCTCAGCAAGCTACACAGTTCCTTCTACTGGGAAGTGGATAGGGATGGATTGATTTTCAAGGTTCTTTCTAGGCCAAAATCTATATTCTTAACACAGAAAGGAGTGGAGTTGGCCACAGAGAGATCAATTGAGGGGTTGTTTTGGGTTTCTCTTACTATTTCCTCTAATGGTGATACACTGGGGGGTGGATTCTGAATCAAATTTTCAATCATATCATCCTCATCTTGTGATTTTCCCACCATGGTGATTTCTAATGCACAAAGCAGTGCAGAATAGACTTCATCCTCATCTTCCTCCTCCAACCAGAGAGCTAGATCATGTTCTAGCAAGGGTTAGGCAGGAGGATATAGGATTAATTACTTGGACATATGCCCGTTCTTTATGGTCATGTTCCCAGCTCGACAGCTAATGTAGGCATCAACAGTAGCCAACCAGAGTCTTCCAAGAATGAGATGGTACCAAGTGAGCTTTGCCTTTGGCTAGACAACTAAGAAATCAGCAAGGTACTCCCAAGAATTAATGGAGATCATCACATCTTCCACAATACCCTCAGGGTTCACGATGGAGCGGTCTACAAGCTGTAGCACAGTAGTGGTCTTCCTCAAGGAGCCCTGGAGGTTGAGTTTGATCATTATGTCATTTGTCATCACATTAATGGTAGCTCCCAGATCAATCAAGGTGTGTGGGTCATGGTGCCATTGATGTGGACATCAACTACTGGGCTTCCAGGGTCCAGATATTTTGGACAGATTACCTACCCAAACATTAGGTCAGACAGTTTCCCTACGACATTGATGGTTGGGACATCCCTCTTGTGCCTTCCTGGATGCCTAAAGCACTTCTCTTTGATCAACCTATTGTAGATAGGCACATCTTTTATGGCTTGCAGAAGTGGTATCTTCACACATAAATGTGTCAATTCTCTCAGGAGTCCAATTTCTTCTGGGGTAGGCTGGACGATTGCGGATAGTCTCTCAGGAAAGGGTGGATTTGCTTTAGGTTCACTTTCCTCTTTATCTTCCTCAACCTCCTTGAGTGGAGGCTGGCTATCTAGAAGAACTTTCCCAGATTACAGGTTAATTTCCTGAATCTCCACAGCATAAGTCAGGCATGATGGTTCCCCACTATACACTTGTTGAGCCTGTCTATTGTTCAGGTTTGGATTTGGCTGGGCAGGCATTTGGGGTTGCTTTGGTGGAGTAGGAGGTAACAATTGTGGTTGGGCAGGTGGTGGATGCAAAAGAGGAGGAGGAGAGTTGTATTGGGGCCTCCACACCTGATGAGATGCATTCCACTGAGGCTACGGCTGAGCATAGGATTGGAATGAATGGGTGGCTGGCTGGGCATAATATGGAGATGTGAAGGACCAAGGAGGAGGTGTGGACCAGGAAGGATGAGCAAGGGGGCCCCAAGAAGGCATGGAAGTGACTTGGTTGGGGTTGTAGTATGCCTGAGATGTCCCTTGCATCCCCTGCTAGTATGGTCTAGGTCCATGCAGTCTCCTTTGGTGTATGTAATAGAGTTGTTCAGTGACTCCCTTAGCCCCTTGATATATAGCTTTAAGTCCAGGTAAGGAAGGGCACTTGTCTATAGAATGATTTTCTTCATAGACTGAACAAACTTCTATAGCGTTCAATGGGCATTCATTCCTAGGATGCCTCCTGATGCATTTAGGGCAAAAAATGGCCAAAGCCCTCTCTACTTCCTCTTGTTTCCTTTTGATATGTAAGGTATCCATTTGCATGGCAAGAGTCTGAAGCATCTCACTCTTGAAGTCTTCCAACATGTTTCCAATTTCTCCTTTAATGGATGAGCTAGAGGAAGAGGTACTGGCTATGGGTTGACTCCCCCTACCTTTCTTTCTGGCTGCTCTAGAATGGTTTCTAAAAACAATTTTTATGTCCTCATAAGATAGTTGGTATATGTCTCCCCCGGCCAGTAGATGGAGGGTGTCTAAAAGATATTCCCGAATTCCCCTAAGCAGGACCAGCTTCAAAGACTTAGGGTCAAGTGTACACCTGACCCTTTTGTAACTGAGCTGGAACCTCTCTCCATAATCTTCCAAGGTCTCATCACTTCCTATTGTCATTCAGAAAATTTCTTCTTTAGTATATTTTGACCTACAATAGTCTCAATACTTGATGCTAAAGGCTTGTTGCATCTGAGCCCAAGTTGTGATGCTATTGCCAGGTAATCCCATGAACCAGCACAAGGCTGAATCCTTGAGAGTAGAAGGGAACAGTTTCAACTTTTGCTCATCTTTTTCATAGTCATAGGTTCGACAGGTAACAATAAACTCAAACAAAAAGGTGTCAGCATCTTCTGTAATCATACCGTGGAAATGAGGTAGGGCGGAAGGGCTTATATTCTTCATTTTGGTGTCCCCATTGGTCTCCTGAATGGGAAAGATACCCTCTATTCTCTCTCCATTCCCCCTAGCATTTCTGTGTTCAGCCATTGGCTCCAAAGGAATGTTTTCTTCTTCTTCTTCCCCTATAGGTTCTTCAAATATGTCTGGTTGTTCACCTAAGGGTTCTTCTTGATCGCAGCCACCGAAGAAGAGAGAAGGTTGGTTGTGTGAAGCAGTGGGGGTGTTGGGCAAGAATTTTCCTGAGTTATCTCTATTCCTATGAGGCATGAAAGGAAATATTTTTGGTTGGTTTTTGTTTCTTTTTCCCCACACTGATAGTACCTGCAAAATTGAAATTGATTGAACAAAACAAATTGCAACTAGCTGAAATAAACTTGCTGAATGGAAATTTGCAGAATTGAAAAGGAAAGCAAAGAAATGTAGAACTGGAAGGAAAAGAAAGGACAGGTCTACTTTTGCTGAAATAAACTATTAGCAGAATGTTTGCAATAGAAAATAGAAGAAAGCAACAATCACAGAATACTCTGATGCTTCCTCGGCAACGGTGCCAAAAATTATGGTGAGTGCCAGTATTGTAGCAATAATGCTACAACTCCTGGGCTACCTACTTTATTCGTATCAACCTAGTAGTTTGTAACAAACTTGGAAGAAACGGTGCTATATGCACAAGTACTAGTTCTTACTGTAGGTTGTCACGTGGTCAACCGGTGCAAGATCATTAGGAGCTCAAGCCAACTTCTATGGATTCCAACAGAAGCTCTATATGTGATGAAAGGAGAGAAAGACTACTCTACAAATACTACTCTAACTGCAAAAAGGAGAAAGACTAAAATGTAAAGCAAACCAAGTAAATCCTAATTAACCAACTAATCCTACTTTTGCAGAAAACCCTATGGAAACCATGAAAAGAATGCCATTACCTACTAAAGGAAGCAAACAACATCTAACTAAGCTATTTCTGGAATTAAATGAGCAAAAAACATCATTTGGGATTTTTTTGTATTTTTATGTGAATTTGACATGCATGTGATTTATTGTTTGTGAAGGTGGCAGCGAATAGGTGGTATTGAAGGGTGGTTTTGGGACTTGAGAGGATGTAGGATGGTGTGGTTGGGTCCTAGGAGGTCTCAGGTGACCTTCTAGAGGCTTTTCCCACACTCGACCTTCAAAATAAAGCCTACAGGAAAATCTACAGGAGGACACAGGAAATCTACAGGAGGAAAAACAACGTTCTACAAGAGGCCTACAGGAGGAGGCTGAGAGCAGTTTTGGCTATTTTGAGGGTGTGAGAGTGGGTGGAAAAGGTGAATGAAGGTTGGAATGAGGTGTTAGGGCACCTAGGGTCTACCAAGAATCATTAGGAGAGAGAAAGATGATCGAATCTGCTCAAGGAGAGAGGAAGGAATTCTATGGAAAATGCAGGAAACTAGGGCAGAATTGAGGGGAGACTTGGGCGACCTGTAGGGCATGGATCATATGGAGGATGGGATGGCTGATAGGTTGGCCTGCTGCCAAAATATATCTGTTGTATAAACAACTGACAGTCAATCAATGAGATTAAGCAAGCAATGAAATAAGTGCATCTAAAAAAACGGAGTTTTGCATCAAACTAATCTAAACTGTGATCTAGCAAAGGAAATGTTGATAACTACTGCAATAAAAGAAATCATGAAAGAAGACTATTGTAAATAAATAATTGAGCATGATGGAGAAGCTCTGAAGCAAAGCAAACTAGACTATTAACCAACTAAAAATCTATTAACATTAGAAGTCCTATGAATGAGGAAAATATGTGTTTTTGGGCCAGCAAGAGGGTCTTTGCCTCAAATCATGGTCCTAAAGGGAGGAAGAGAGGCCAAGGCACTGTTGCTAGCCTTTTGGATCTTTTCTTTATCACTACTTAACCTACTATAGAAAGCACCAATGGAAGCAAACTATTGAATCATCAAAAGCAACCTATTCTTAACCATAAAAGAAATTCATCTAACAACAACCTAATCTACAAAATGAAATAAAACATACAAATACAAGTAAAGAGGAGCTTGGCTGCTTGGATTGGGACCTAACCCAAGAGATTTAGCCCTCTGAGGTAACTCATTGCTAACTCAAAAAGGATTCCATCTTTATTTCCAAAACAATAACAAGATTACATGGAACTATAAAAAATAATAAGCTCGAAGTTGAGCAGAGTTTACATAAGCAAAAGTACAAAAAAAATCCAACAAAAATCCAACCCTAGTGAGGCGCTTGGCCTATCTACTTAGACAAATGAAGCTACCAACAGCTTCCTTAAAATCAAGGAGGCTTGGCTCCCAAAACTCGAGATACTCATCACTTATCCTCCACGTGCTCGGCTAATGCATGACTTGGTTGCTTGTACTCGGAGCTGCATGAAGTGGAATTCGAAGTGAGGAGTAATAAATGAGGGGACTCCCTCCTATATGTCCTCTCCTTTGTCCACTTCGAGTTATTTCTGCCATTTTTCCACTGGATCCTTGACTTTGACCACAAAATTCATCAATAATCTGCATTAAACACATATTAGACCACATGGTATCATAACTAACTCAACTCACTCTATAAGCATAAATATAATTAGAAAATCATACAATAAGCTAAGAGAATGGTTGATTTTGACTAGGTTAGGAGGTAAAATGAGCCCATATAATTACCCATTTATGAGGCTCATCAATAAGGATGGTTTAAAGGGTTATAAACTTTGGAACCCAGTAACAAGGAAGGTTGTGTACAACCGAGATGTGGTGTTCAGAGAGGTGAAAGATGTTATTAAATATGAATTCAAACCAAAGAAACATGAGAATATAGAGTTTGAGCTAAAGGAGGAAGAATCATACTCTATAGTAGAAGAGGAATCAGAAGATGAACATCCACAAACTCCGGTTGTAAGAAGATCAATTCGAGAAATAAGGCAACGAGAAAGGTATAGTCCATCTTCTTTCTCTTCATTTGTTTTTATCTATTACTAATGATGATCCCAGAAATGTGAAGGAAGTAGTAGATTCAGAGGATGGCAAACTCTAGAAAGAGGCCATGGTTGATGAAATGGAATCTTTGCAAGAGGCTTGGGATTTGGTGGAGTTATCGACTGGAAGGAAACCCATTGGCAGAAAATGGGTGTTCAAGAAGAAGACAAATGCATAAGGAAAGGTGGAGAAATGCAAAGCTCGGTTGGTAGCAAAAGGTTATTCCCAGGTACCAGGAATTCATTTTGGTGATATTTTTTCTCCTGATGCCAAGGTAGCTTCTATTAGATTACTTTTATTTGTTGTTGCTGTTTTTGATTTTGAGGTAGAAAAGATGGATGTCAAGACACCATTTCTTCATGGGGATCTAGAAGAGGAGATCTAGTTGAAGCAACATGAAGGCTTTGCGGTGAAGGGTAAGAAAGAACTGGTATGTAAGTTAAAGAAGTCTGTGTATGGGTTAAAACAGTCACCAAGGATGTGGTATCAAAAATTTGATACATTTATATGGGGACTTGACTTCACCAAAAGCAAAGAAGATCACTATGTGTATTTTAAATTAATTGGTGACCGAGTTATTTATTTGGTCTTGTATGTGGATGACATTTTGCTAGTTGGAAATGACAAATAAATTATCCAGGATTTGAAAACCCAATTGTCCTCCAAATTTGACATGAAAGATCTTGGTGCTGCAAACTATATTTTGGGCATGGAAATTAAAAGAGATCGGGAAAAGAGAAAGCTATGGTTAAACCAGAGGAGGTATGTCGAGAAAATACTGTAGAGGTTTAATATGCAAGATAGTAAATTAGTGAAGGTTCCTGTTCCTATAGGCGTGAAGTTATCTGCCAAACAGTGTCCCAAGACACAAGAAGAGGAAGAGGACATATCTCGTGTTCCATATGCAAGTGCAGTCGGTAGCTTGATGTATACGATGGTCTGTAATAGACCAGACATTGCACATGTAGTGGGAGTATTAAGCAGGTTTATGTTAAAACTAGGGAAGGAGAACTAGACAACAGTGAAGCGGGTTTTCAGGTATTAGTGTGTCATTAGTGATTATGGATTGTGCTACCAAGGAAGACCATGATTGGACAAAGTGTTGGATATGCGTGACTTTGTTGATGTAGACTGGGATGGAGATCTGGATTAGAGAAGATCTACAAGTGGGTATGTGTTTAACCTATATGGAGGAGCAGTTAGTTGGATGAGTAAGAAACAATCTATAGTGGCACTATCAACTACAGAGATAGAATACATGGCAGCCACTCATGCAAGCAAGAAAGCAGTTTGGTTGCAGAGATTGTGTTCAAGTATGGGGTTAGTAGAGGGAGCTATAAGGATAGACTATGACGGCCAAAGTGAAATTTTGTTGGCAAAGAACCTTGCTTACCATTCAAAGACAAACCACATTGATGTCCAGTATCACTTTGTGAGGAATATGATAAAAGACAAAAAGGTGTTGTTATTGTTGTACCTTAAGAAACCTATTTCCTGGCTGTGGAGAAATTGTTCTTAAGACATTAATTATTATTCTTTGTTGTCACTTATTTGTCACTTTATTTATTGTGTTCTCAAATGAAGGACCTGGAAAACTTGGTCTTTAACCCTTAATACATGTGTGACTGGAAAATCTCATAATGCCATTTGTTGCTAGATATAAATGATGAATGAAGAAAGCTTGAAGGAGAAGTTAAAGATAATATGCTGCTTAACACAGAACCTACTATCCGTCACTTAGAGTAATTATGAAAATGAGAACTGAATCATAAACAATATGTTGCTTGACACAGAAACTATTATCTACGACCCTTGGAGAAGTTAAAGATAATATGCTACCTTACACGGAAACTATTATCTATAACTTAGAAAGGAAGATGAAAACTTCAAGTATAGGAGTGCTCTTTGAAGGGATTTTAACTTTATCTACATAAGCAAATAAAGACCTATAGCTTCATTACTATACTTGAAAGAAGAAAACATAAGATGACACATGACAGAGAAGTTACAAAATTATACCCAACAATTCATGGAAACTTCTGATTCTTTCATTAATCAACAGCTATATCAGGAATACAATGGCTTAGTCTCTAGGTTCTCCAAAATTCCAACAACAACCTTTTTCTTTGTAGTTTTTCCTCTTTTATACATTGGGAATAGTTACTGATCTTTGAAACTATCAAACTACTTAACTGCTTCTCTAACTATCTAAAGTAAAAATTATTACAGAATTTTACAAAGGGTAAAAGACACCTCAAAGAACATACAATAACAAGAAATAATTGAACTAGAAGATGAGGATAACTACTGGATTTTCGGCTTTGTTAATCGGCTCTTGAGTTCCTCTGTGGATTCTTTAATAATTCTTAATCCGCTTTAATCATAATTAACTACGTTAGACTTTGACTTGTGCGAAAACTGGGCTTATGTATATATCGGGTATTTTGATTGGCCAAAATACAAAGAAAACACGCCCAACTGCCTTTTCTCCAGATTTTGTTTTAACATTGTTTTTCCCTTTATACAACGAAATTAATGCTAGTCTTTGGTTTACCACGGAACTCAAAAAGAATTAAATCGGCTGCATAAATCCATTAGATCCACCCGTTCAATGCTCCATTGACTTCGTATCACAAATCACAATCGGCCCTTTCAAATGATATATCAATACAAAACTTAACGATATGCGATATAACGGATGCATCGAGAGTTTAAAACATAATGCATATATTTTCGGGTCCGGCCAGGGCTGATTTCATAAAAGTACTGCTGCATTTTGTGATTGCAATTCAATTGCATTGCTAACACACACACACACACATATATGTATATCGGGTCCATTCTCCACCATAGATTTCAACACCGGGATCCGACGACTGATATCAATTTCAGGTGGACTACTTGCAAGAGAGTTACCTGCCCGAAATGAGTGGTTTTCCTCTCTTCTCTAGTTGCTACGTCTCAACCATTGAATCGAGTCAAGCGCTTTCCTCAAAATACCATTTACCATTTTTCATCCGCTCGAAATCCTGCTTATAGCTTTAAATCCACCATTCGTCTTGGTTCACGCCCAGACTTGTTTGTGCCCGATGACCGTTGATCTTCAACCATTGACGGCGGCGATGCTCCTTCAAATTTCTCTTCCACCAGTGCTTCTGGTTAATCTCTGTCATTCATTCCTTGATTCCAATCTACATGATTTAGTCTGGATCGTTCATTTCCTTCGACCTCATCCATTGATCTCCAAGATCCAATGGTTCTTGTGCATTCATTCTTCATCTGTCCACTCACTTTGACTTTGCGCCATTTCTTTAATATTTTGTGGTTCCGAGGTTTTCTTCAGGGTTTTGGCCTTTTGTTTTCCCGCTGCTTAACTCTCTTAGAGCTTGACTTCTGCGAATTCTCACTTCACTATTATTCTTGGGCTTTACAACATAGTATATATATATATTTCGGTTATGGTTTCATATAACCATTTATATTATGATTTAACTTGATTGCATGGGTATACTGGGACCGATTCTTTTATACTTGTTCCTTTAGCGATTTCGCTATGTCATTATCACTTCTTCCTCTTGCTTTTATCTTTTTTGAAATATTTTCAAGTTCTTAAATGAAAAATGAATACTACAAGCAACATAAATGCATGTTACAACATCTAGCTCCACTTGGGGATAATGCTTTTGCCACAGAAGCACCGAGAACCGCATATTAGTGCCTTCAGTTCGGGCATGGAGTCATATATTGCTTCGCATAAATTTAAAGTCTATAGCATTTGTACATTGATTTCACTCCGATATTTACAATGAAATGACACTTATTCTTCAGAACTGGAAGTAATGATTTAAGTATTTCCCATTGACAGGAAGCTGTAGAGTTTCACCATCAAGATTCTCAAGAATGAAGGTATTATTGGATCTTACTTCAGCAAGTCTAAAAGAGCCATACTAGAGAGGATCAAACTTCCCATGTTTACCCTTATCTTCTCTTTTGGTATCCCATCTCAATACTAAATCTGCAACTTTAAAATCAATTTCCTTGGTTTTTCTGTCAAAAATATTTTTCATCTTGGATTGACACATAATCTAGTTGTCTCTTAGCTTATCCTTTTTCTCACTTAGCTCCATCACTTTATTCATTCTTCTTATCAAAGAATTTGGTTCTTCTTTCACCTCCTGAATCATTGCAATCACCGGCTTCACATGTTGACTTGGAAACAGAGCCTGAGTTCCATATCCTAATTCAAAATTTGATTACCCTGCAGATCTTCTTGTAGTTACTCTAGTAGCCCACAGAGAAAACTTTAACTTAGAATCACAATCTCTTTGATTTTCTGCAATGGTTTTCTTAAGGATCCTCATCAAAGTTTTGTCAGTAGATTCAACTAATGCATTTCCCTGCGGATGGTAAGCCATTGAATGGGACAAAATAACATTATAATTGTGACAAAAAGCAATAAAATTACTTGAATTAAATACTTGAGCATTATCTGTTATAATTTTTATGGGGCATCCAAACCCGCTGAAAATATTCTCCTCCAAGAACTTCGTTACTATCTGATCATTTGCTTTCTTAGTAGGTATAGCCTCTACCCATTTGGTGAAATAATTAGTTGTTGTGAGAACCCACTTGTGTTGTCTACTTGAAGGTGGATTGATTTCTCCAACAAAGTCCAATCCCCATTGTATAAATGGCTCCTCTATGAAAACTGGAATCAAAGGTAAAGGGGCTAATCTCTTTTTCTCAATAAAAAGCTGACACTTCTGACAACTTCTAACAAACTTATATGTGTCACCAAATAAAGTAGGCCATTAAAATCTTGCCTAAAGGATCTTATGTGCAGCTACTTTCCAACTGTAATGTCATCCACATAACCCATCATGATAATATTTGATTGTTTCTGTAAATTAATCCTCTTTTAAACATAGCAATAAAATTCCAGCAGGATCCTTCCAATACAATCTGCCTTCCACAGTCACATATGATTGTGCCTTGATCTTCAGTGCCCTATACTTTGTTCTATCTAAGGATTGGTGACAGGAAAGAAAGCATAAATAATGAACTATATGATTATACCATTCTAAACACAAAAATTTATACCTGGATCTTGCTTTCCTTCACTTTCTTCAGCTACTTTTTCATCCACAGGTGCCAGCAAGTTGATTCCCAAAGCTTGAAAGTTTGATTCTGTCAACATTTTTTCCAATCCTTTTCCTTTCACCAACTTTGTGGGTTTTATGTCCAAATCATATTCTTGGATCTTGGCTATCCATTTTCCTCTTCTACCTTCTACATCTCCCTGTAGTAATACATATTTCACTGTAGCATTTGGCACATAAGCAATGATTTGTGACTGCAACACATAAGTTATAAAAGCTTTTAGGGATTTTACCAAAGCATACACTTGTTTCTCAAGAATATTATATTTCATCTCAGAATCCCTAAGAATCTTACTAAAGAATGAAACTGGCTGCTCTTTCTCTTCATCATTCTTCTACAATAAGACAACAACTATTGAACTTGATGATGCAAATGAAAAAACTTGGAAAAGCTTTTGGTAATCAAGGCTGATTAAGACTGGAGCTGCCTGTAATGCCTCTTTAACCCTGGAAAATGATTCTATAGCTTCTTTGGTCAAATTCACTTCATTCTCCTTCTTTAGCATATTATTAATTTCTTTTACAATTTCTACATAGTTGGATACAAATCTTCTCAGGAAGTTTATCTTTCCCAGAAACTTTTGAATATCCTTTTTACTCCTAGGCAATGGTATTTTTTGCACAGCTTGTACTCTGGCTAGATCTATATTCACTCCATCTCTGGAAACAATGTGCCCCAATAGTTTTCCTTCTTCCAGAGCAAAAATGGATTTCTTGGGATTTAAGGAAAGTCCAAATCTTCTACATTTATCAAAAGTATTTTTCAAATGGTCCAAATGTTCTTTAGAAAACTTTGAGAAAATAGTAATATCATCCAAATATATTACTACAAACTTATCTCCAACAAAAGCAATGTCCATATCCCTTTGAATTGTAACACTTGTGTTCATCAATCCAAAAGGCATTCTGGCATACATAAAGGTTCCTTAGGGAGTTGTGAACATCGTTTTCTTCTGATCCTCCTTATCCATTGCCACCTGGTTATAACCAGAAAATCCATCTAGCAATGACATTCTAAAAGATCCTATTACCTTTCGCAACACATGATCCATTTTAGGCAATGGATAGTTATCTTTCAAAGAAGCCCTGTTGAGATTTCTAAAATCCACACATAACCTTATTTCTCCATTTTTCTTTCTCACAAGCACTAAATTAGCCACCCAATCAGAATACCTTAGTGGAACTATTATTTTGGCATCAAGCAACTTCTTGACCTCCTTTTCAATTGATGGTAGAAGCAGAGGATTTATCTATCTAAGCTTCTATTTATAGGGTTTAATTCCCTCTTTCAAGGGAATCTTGTGCTGAATAATATTTACATCATAGGTTTTGAGATCTTCATAAGACCATGCAAAGACATCAACACGATTCTTAAAAAGTTTAATATATCTTTCTTGAAAATTAGGTGGAACTCCACTGAATAATTTCACTAACCTGGGATTCTCCCTGAGTTCCAAGGTTGTGATCCTGAATTTGTTCCTCCTATGAAATTTTCCCTAAGTCAACAACCACATCATTGGGATTAAAAAGTATTTCAAGGGGAACAAGTCCCTTGGCATAATATTATCTTTCAATTGAAAGATTTTCTGATTAGGTATTGAATCTTTTAAACCACTAACTTCTGCAACTTCTGTTGTTTCTTCTTCTTCCTAATCAATTTTTGTGCCCTAAGACTCTTCAACCATAGTCAAAAAATCCTTAATCTTTTTATCATCCTCAAAAACTTTCCAATTCTTAACATTATCAGGAACAGAGGGTCTGTGTCTCATCTCTATCTCGTATCTTAGTCTTAGATTAATAGGAGACTTGAAAGTACTAGTAGCCACACCCAATGAATCTGCTAACTATTCTCATCTTTTGGAATGAATTGAATGTTAAACGCTTCAAAAAAATTCTCAATCAAATCCCATAGCTCATTTCTGTATGCCCTAAGCCTAGGGTGCTTTTTTTTGTAGTGATCTTTTATTTGCTTAATAATCAGCTCTAAATCTCCAAAAGAAGAAATTGACTTAACTCCCATCTGTTTAGTTGTTTGTAAAGCAATAATCAAGGACTCATATTCTGCCACATTGTTTGTTGCCTCAAACTCTAATTTAAAGGAAAAACGGAACATATTACCTCCAGGTGCAATTAGAAGAAAACCAGCACTTGTTCTTTCCTTGGAATAAGCTCCATCAAAGAAACATTTCCACACTTCTTCAGTTTGCAGCTCTATAATTACATTGGCTGAAGCAAGATACTTCTGATTATCTTTAGCCAGCTCTGCATTATCATGCATCATGAAACAAGCAAAATCATACTTCTCCTGGCTATATACAGGTGAATTACTTGCTCCATTTTTTGTAATCATTTTTACAAATCTAGTTTCTCTATACAATATCCTCTCTTCCCCACCAAAAGTTGGTATAATAGCATATGTAAAATCTAGCTTCAAAACACCACCCAATTTAGCCCCTCAGGACCTCGAGAAAAGCATTCCAAATCTAGCAGGAATATCTGCTATTACTACATCCATGACCAAGCTTCTAGTTGGAATTTGAGCTAGTGACACTGCCAGATCCTTAATGACCCCAAGACACTTGACTTTGTTCAAATCAAAAGAATACAAGTCCCTATAGGGTTTGGAAACTTGTATATTTAGTTTCTTCATTACTGACAAAGGCATAAGATTGTGTGAAGCTCCCAAATCAAACATACAATTATGTAAGAGGAAATCATGGACCAATAAAGAAATATAAAAAGGAAGTATTGAAGAGTATATTTCCTCAACATGTGGACCAAAAACCACTACTAATTTGTCTTTCTATAGAGTTACAGTGTCATTTATAATCTCATTTTCTTTCAAATTAGCAAACTCAACAATCTCCTTTTGATAAATAGGTATTCTTGTCAATTCTATAAGAGGGACCTGAATTCTTACCTTTTCCAACTCCTTAGTAAGACTAAACAAGTGACCCTGTATTTCATTCTCCTCTTCACCTTTTTTCATGACTGGAATTACTTGAGGAATTGGAACAAGTTTCTCTAAAGGAATTTTTTCAACTTGATCTTGAGAAGACTCACCTTGAAGTATTTGTATCTTGCCATTTCCATTCTGCTGTTGCTTTCCTTTATTCACTTGTTTTGCAGGCTGAGATTTTTGTAGAGTCACCTTTGGTGAGGAGTTGAAACTTGTTGCTCACTTTCATTTTCTTGATTTCTTGATCTTTTCCTCGATCTCAAGTCATATTTCTCATGTAGTTCAACCTGCATAAAATCAGAGAATTGCTCCCAATATTCATCAATTTTATTTTCATCATGAATGGCATATGTTTCATCATATTCATACTCTTCTTCTTCGATACCAAGTTCATCTTCATCTACTGCATATAATGTAGAAATTTGATATTCAGATTGCTCTTGTTCTTCACCAGGGTCTGCTTCTATATATAATGGTGCTTGAATCTGATTTTGATCTTTTCTATCTTTCTGCAAGATTTGCAAAGGTTGTCTTCTATATTAGAGATTAAAGTTCTTATTATACTGTGTTTGCTTCTAAAAATTCTTATTTTCTAACTCTAATTTATTTAACTTATCTGACTAAGTTTTAATTACATTACACATATCCTCCAATGCTTGGCTTTGAGAGGATTCCATCTTTGCCTTTCCCTTGTCTTGGATAGGCTATGTCTCTAGTGCTTTTCCTACAACCAACAGATTTGCTTCTATCTCTAATGCATCTGTTTGGATTTGATCAACGGTTGGAGATCTTCTTTCCCTTAATGTGAATCCAAAATTTGATTCAAAATCCCCTGCAAAAGTTATTTTTGCACCAACAAGAGGAGGTTTAATCTCCGCTGGAAGACTATTGTACTATTTGTTAAATCTTCTGACAAATTTAGCCACAGTTTTATCAGACTTCTTCTTTATGGCATTAAACTTTGTTAATGAATACCCATTGTATTTTTTTTCTCCCCATTTCTGAATGAATAAATGTTCCAACTCTTCACAAGAAGGAATAGAATTATTGGGAAGTCCTTTAAATCATTTCCTTACTTCATCTAAGGACTGAACAAAAATTATTAGAACAACATATACATGTTCAACATTTTTGTTTTCTACAAAATTGCAGAATACTGACACATGATTCTCTGTAGTTTGTTCATCTTCCCCTCTCAAACGAGGAAGAATCTTGAGGTATTCCTGTGGAATTTGATTTAACGGTTGTGGCAATTGAAGAGGTGCATACCTATTCATCAAGAATGCAGGTACTGCCATGTTTATTGAACCTTGATTACCAACAAATGCAGAACCTGACTTAGAAGTAAATGGAGTGTGCAGAGGTGGTAATGTGGATATTGGTTCAGGTTGAATAATTATAGTAGGTAAATGAAAAGTAATGGACTCTAAAGATTTCTCTTGACAATTAGGTTCCTGAAATGAAGATGATGAAAAAGATGACTCTTTATCAGATGAATGTTCGGATAAGTTACTGCCTGATGCAAACAATGTAGGGATGGGTGTAATTGGGATCTTAGACTTTCCAGCCTTCCTAGAAACTAGCCTTTTAGGATCTGAAAGAGCTTGAAACTTCTATTGTGAAGTGTCTAATCTTGTATGGGGTCTCCTTGAAGCCAAAGTTATTGCTTTGATTCAAAACAACCAAATATTTCCTCCTCAGTGAACAACCATGGAAAATATTGAAAAACCCAGGGAAAAGTGTTCTTCTCTTCTCTCCCCAGCAACGATGCCAATTAATGTTGTACCTTAAGAAACCAATTTCATGGTCGTGGAGAAATTGTGCTTAAGATATTAATGATTATTGTTTGTTGTCACTTTATTGTTTGTTTTGTTCTCAAATGAAGGACCTGGAAAACTTGGTCTTTAACCCTTAATACATGAGTGACCAGAAAATCTTAGAATTCCATTTGTTGCTAGATATAAATGATGAATGAAGAAATATTGAAGGAGAAGTTAAAGATAATATGCTGCTTAACACAGAACCTATTATCCGTCACTTAGAAGAATTATGAAAATGAGAACTAAATCATAGACAATATGCTGCTTGACATAGAAACTATTATCTGCGACTCTTGGAGAAGTTAAAGATAATATGCTACCTTACACAGAAACCATTATCTATAACTTAGAAAGGAAGATGAAAACTTCAAGTATAGGAGTGCTCTTTTAAGGGATTTTAACTTTATCTACATAAGCAAATGAAGACTTGCAGCTTCATTACTATACTTGAAAGAAGAAAACATAAAATCACACATGACAAAGAAGTTACAAAATTATACCCAACAATTCATGGAAACTTCTGATTCTTTCATTAATCAACAGCTATATTAGGAATACAAGGGCTTAGTCTCCAACTTCTCCAAAATTCTAACAACCTTTTTCTTTGTAGTTTTTCCTCTTTTATACATTGGTAATAGTTACTGATCTCTGAAACTATCAAACTACCTAACTGCTTCTCTAAATATCTGAACTAAAAATTATTATAGAATTTTACAGAGGGTAAAAGACACCTCAAAGAACATACAATAACAAGAAATAACTGAACTAGAAGATGAGGATAACTGTTGACTTTTTGGCTCTGTTAATCAGCTCTTGAGTTCCTCTATGGATGCTTTAATAATTCTTAATCTGCTTTAACCGTAATTAACTACGTTAGACTTTGACTTGTGCGAAAATTGGGCTTATGTATATATCGGGTGTTTTGATTGGCCAAAATACAAAGAAAACATGCCCATACTAATTAACTTATTATTTTTATAATATTTTTTGAACTAATACCCATTAAAAATTCTATATATTTATATATTGATCCCTGAGATTACTATTTAAATTAATAAAATAATTTTGACCTCGGTCCTAGAGTCAAACTAGCCGTTGGTCAAGTTAGCCATTGGAGGCTCTACTCAGACTATTTAACTTGCTAGGCTAGATCTGTTTCTTCAACTTGTCCTGATGATGAACCACACTAGTTGGTTCGAAACGCGTCGACAAATGGTATTCCATGTGATTTACACCGAAAAATCTCTCACAAACTTGATATGGATCACAGAAGCCTGAACTCTATAAAACATGCCCAACTACCTTTTCTTCGGATTTGGTTTTAACATTGATTTTCCCTTTATACAACAAAATTAATGCTAATCTTTAGTTTACCACGGAACTCAAAAAGAATTCAATCAGCTGCATAAATCCATCATATTTGCCCGTTCAATGCTCCATTGACTTCGTATCACAAATCGAGATCGACCCTTTCAAATGATATATCAATACAAAACTTAATGATATGAGATATAACAGACGCGCTGAGAGTTTAAAACATAATGCATATATTTTCGAGTCCGGCCATGGGTGATTTCATATAAGTATCGCTGCATTTTGCAATTGCAATTTAATCGCATCGCTAACACATATATATATTAGGTCCATTCTCCACCGTAGATTTCAACCCGAGGATCCGATGGCTGATATCAATTTCGGGTGGACTACTTGCACGAGAGTTACCCGCCCGAAATGAACTATTTTTCTCTCTCCTCTAGTTGCTATGTGTCAACCATTGAATGGAATCGGGTGCTTTCCTCTAAATACCAATTACCATTTTGCATCCTGCTTATAGCTTTAAATCCGCCCTTCGTCTTGGTTAATGCCTAGACTTGTTCGCCCCGATGACCATAGATCTTCGACCATCGATGGCAGCATTGCTCCTTCGGATTTCTCTTCCACCAACGCTTCTGGTTAATCTCTATCATTCATTCCTTGATTCCAATCTACATGATTTAGTCTGGATCGTTCATTTCCTTCGACCTCATCCATTGATCTCCAAGATCCAATGGTTCCTGTGCGTTCATTCTTCATCTGTCCACTCACTTTGACTTTGTGCCATTTCTTCAGTATTTTGTGGTTCCGAGGTTTTCTTCAGGGTTTTGGCCTTTCATTTTCCCACTGCTCAACTCTCTAAGAGCTTGACTTCTGCAAATTCTCACTTCACTGTTATTCTTGGGCTTTACAACATAGTATATATATTTTTTGGTTATGGCTCTGTATATCCATTTATATTATGATTTAACTTGATCGCATGGGTATAATGGGACCGATTATTTTATACTTGTTCCTTTAGTGATTCCGCTATGTCATTATCACTTCTTCCTCTTGCTTTTATCCTTTTTGAAATACTTTCAAGTTCTTGAATGAGAAATGAATACTACAAGCAACAAAAATTCATGTTACAACATCTGATAAAGGTGGACACTTTGAAGAATACTACAGATGCATTGACAAAATCTGTGAGCTCTGAGAAGTTCTCTTGGTGTAGAGAAATAATGGGCGTTGCAGGGCTGGATAAATGACTAAGCTCTCCTATGGCCCCCTATGGAAAGAAAACAAGAACTGGGAGAATGTTGGGTTGTGTTATATTATTGCCACGACTAGATGCCCTAATTAATCGAGGGGTTAGAGAGGGGGCAGAGGCCCCCCTTCATTGCACCGATTACGCAGTGGGGGGTGACAGGCAGTTTGAGGGGGGCAGTTAGCCCCCCTCTATGGGGTCCAGGGCAGCTCCCCAGGGAAACTTTTTCTTGGACCCTATATTAGGTGGGCAGACCTACCTATGGTTTTGTGCATGGTTTTCACACAAGGTTTTGGGCGCGATGGTTTTCGATCCATGGTATTGGATGCTTCAACATGGATATATATGTATTGTAACATTGAAAGAAACATAATGAAAAGTCAAGTTGGCAGTCCCAGTTTTTTGATCCAGGGGAAAGTCTTTGTATATTTGTTTTATGTGTTATGCTCTCACTATTGTTTATTTTCTATGTTTTTAGAATTCATATGCAGGTAATTTCTGTACGGGTTAAAACCTACATCTAGTAGATTCAACCATTTATCTACGGTGTTTGCATCTATTTGGCCCTCAAAAATGGGAATGTCAAAGCTTACTTGTAACTTGAAAGGTTTGGAGCCTCCAAAGTGGCTGTTGGATTTGGATGCGTTGCCGGTGGGCAACCGTTGAAGGATCTGGGCCAAGTTATCCATCATCGCGTTACTCTGTTTCCTGAGGGCCTCCTCGAGCAATATTTTGATATGACCTCTTGCTCCCCCATTTTTTTCTTCTTCCCCCATGGGAGGCTGTCAGTATTTATGAGGCTGGTCTTGCAAAGTTTCTACCAGTTCAAGCCCTAACTACTTATATCCTGACCTCGTTGGGGACATGAAAAGAAAAACAAAGAAAGAGCAGACTGCTCTGATACCACTGACCCAAATTTAAATAGGAACGCAACAAATTACAGATATAACCATAAATGCAGAGATGTAGCAGAAATAACACTTCCTTTCATTAATATCAAATAATGAGATATGCTTACAAACATAGTGGAAATGAGACTAGCTCAGCCAATGGTAGTTTATCTCTAAGAAGAGATGTGGCAACTACATGCTTATGAATTGAGTTAGAATGAGGCTCAAGGGCTTTTTTATTATTGAAAAATAAGAGAAAAACTTAAACAACCAAAACCCTAACTCGAGGAGATGTAACACCAAGATTTTATGGGCCCCATTGGGGTTAGTTGGGCAGCCAACTTCCCAGGGTCATAACTTGGTCATATTATCTCTGTGTAACGTGCATGATACCTCATTGTAAATATCTCTCTGAGGAATACAACTAAAAATGTGATTTCAATGAAACCTCCCAAAGAAATATTAACAAAAAAACGTTGTTTAGGGCCTCAAAACGGCTCCTGAAATTCAGAACCCCAAAAACTGCCAAAAATAGTAAAGTGTGCCACAATTAATGAAACTAAAAAGAAAATGAAAGAACAATGTTGAGGTTCCAAGTTGAATAGGCGGGTGGCAACCAATATCCACTTGGATCAAAAAACAAGCCAACAGTGTAAAATGTCAGGGAGCACCTCAGAAAATGTGATAAAGGAAATCAATGCAAAACCAAGGGGCATTCGGGCATTAGCTCTCTCCTCCAGGGATGCCACGTGGCAGAGTTTTATTGGATCCAATAAAGATATGGTGGCACTGATGTCACCATCACATGGAAGTATGGAGGACATGTCGTATGCTGATCCGACACTTTTAGGGTCTATGAGGGCATATCTAGGTGACACGTGTCCCCCCCTCACAAGGCGACGTGTGGCACTGATGATGTCATCAATCGGAAATCAGTGATAGGGGGTAGAAACACACTTTGCATCACATAGGATTCGTCAATATTGAACCTTCAATGTAGGCGCTAACCCACAATCATGTTGAGGAGAAGAGGACTGAGGGTTGAGTGCTAAGGATCGGTCTCACAGTCGAAGATCATAGGAAGGCAGGTCACGTCAATGGCACGAACTAGGAATCCATGATGTGCCGATTATGATATTTCGAGTGGACCCAATTAGTGTTTGGCTATCGCAAACTATAGAGGGTGAAAACTCTCCCTTATTCTTTTTCTAAGTGTGCCAGACCGCATCGTGCATCGAAGATCGCAATGTTGGAGAGGAGGCAACAACGGTGAGCATTAGAAATCACCGATATACGGGATTCTATTTAACAAAGGGATGAGTCTCCTAGACACAAGTCCAAAGGTCCTAGCACCTGAGGAGTAAGTACCTCGTCATATCCCTCGGTCACATGAAGCAAAAGGGGCTCAAAGAAAAAGGGGCTAAAGTGGATCAAAATGCCCCATCCCGTAAGGAATTTTAATGGTAAATCTGGATGTGATAACTACATGATAAGGTAATGTAGAGCTTTAAAGTCATGGTGGGTCGGCAACTGAGGAATATCAGAAGGAGATGGAGCATTCAAAAATCAGCATGGACTAACCCTGTAAGGTCCCTTGTGGCATGAAATCAAAGTCGACACAGATAGAATAAATGAAGGTATGAAAGCTTGGGAGGACTTGATGATTCAGCATGGTGCTCTATGTAGATGGAAGACGAAGTACCACCCGGGTAAACTCTACTTCTGTACTCCCAGCTCTGGAGAACAAATGATTTCAGCAGTAAAGGAAGAAGCCACAAGAATCAACTGAGTAGCAAAGGAGGCCAGACCATGGGAAAGCAACAAACCGAGCAAAGAATATCACAGGGATTGGCATTAACATATCTTGCAGAAGTTTTCCTCTGTTAATTGACTTGTTTTTTTATCATGTACTTGTCACAATTTAATGAGGTAACTGTCGGCCAGATAAATCGTTCTTGCAGACAAGACTGATCTCCCTAGTATCAACAGATATCTAGTGACAAGCAAGACAAGAAAATCTACCTTTCTCTAAATATATTGTGATTCACTAATAAAAACTAAGAGGTGTTTTAGACCCTACCTTAAGTCCAACGCTAGTTTGTGGAAGCCAAGCTTCGACAGTCCGAAAGAGTTTCCTTTTGAGAACCTGCAATCACAAACAAGCACACATCAAATAACACCTACATAGCTAATATAATAAATCATATTCATCATGGTGATCAAAGAATCCATGAAATAAACCATAAAACACGGCTTATTGAGAAAAATAAACTTGATTGTATTAACTTTGAAAAAAGAAGAACTTTACAACCTTTGGTGCCTTGATGTTGTACAAGCTCCTCCCAGGGTCCAGATAGGAATCTCCTCTACTTTGACAAGCCTCACACTCTTCCCAATGAGATTAAAAAAGATATGTAATCTCTCCTCTCAAGCTCAATTAGGAAGACTAAATTCCAACAACATTTCACCTCAAAAATATTTAGCTTTCAACCTCTTCAGTAACCAGCCCAATGCCTCATTTTGTAGTGCAAAGGAAGGAGGTTACAGGTCCACCTATGAAGGGATAGAGTCCTCCTTCAAAGGGATAAGCTCCTCACATCAAAGGGTTAGCTCCTTAAGGTATGGGATGCATGAACCTTAAAGAAGCGGACTTTCCACCTCAAGATTACCTCTAGAAGCTTCTACAAATAACCCAAAGTGAGTTTTTAAGAATGTACTTGTGCCTTTTTGACTTTTATAGGGGTCCGCACCCATTACACAGAGACAGAGTGGTCAGGTAAGCAGGGGACATGACCAATAGGTGCGGGACTGCAGGTAATGCTAAGAGAAAGTGCAGAACCAGAGTTTTAGAGACTTTTAAGGGCTTTCTCTTATTTTCAAGGCTTGACATGAAGAACTGAGGTTTAAGACTTTCAACAGAGGAAAGTATGAGTGATGATAGACTCACACCGATTGGAGAATGTCATGGTGACAATATTTTGTGCAACAGATTGCCCCTTAAAGTGCGAAGTCTATAATAGATGAGGATAACATTTGTCATCTAAGAAGAGTGAAGTACTTTATCATTTCAAGGATCATCCTGTGGACACTCTGGTAGGAACCTGTAAAAAAATTCAATACAAAATATACATATGTGAACATATCATCGCTGAGGTAGGCATTCCCATACTTAGATCAAAACTGACTAGAAAACTAACTAAACTGCTATGATATAGGAATGATTTTGCAATACATCACAAGTATAGACATATGTAGATACAGTATGGGTGCAACCATTTGTTTATGAATAGTCCACTGTATAATGAATAACAAAATTCCTCGCAGCCTGGATGGTGGTAACTAGATCTAGGGTCTTGATTTCTGCTTCCCGAACTAGTACGATTCTATCCATGTGAATGAATGTGTCGAAGTCGAACATGGTAGAAACCACTTGATTACCAGTCAATGATGTAAACTGTTAACAAGTGTGAGAGAAACCACCAGTAATGTTAATGGCTCTCAATGTACTCAGTACAATCCATGAAATGTGAATAGATGAGTTGATGTCGAATATGTCACAGAATCCTTTGATCGAAGGTCAATGATGCAACCTGTCATCGAAAGCGAGAAACCTGCCATTGAGGCATGCATATTCCAAGGTACTGACGATTTCTAGATGATCTTTCTAGATAATGAGCTGAATTCGATAGAAAGTGATCCGTCGTAGGCAAGCCCACAACACGAAATCATAGATCAAGTTTGAAGAAATATATTTGCGAGGACTAACTCAGGGATGGTCAAGAGGGATGACAGATATTTTGCAGATGAATGGTTTATTTGAACTAACCTCTTGAACACATAATGACACTGCAGATGGTTTGGTGACAATTGACCCAAAGCTAATACTTAGAAACCGGCTGAAGACTTTCAATATGGTTTGATTAATTGTTAGACAAAGGATTTCCCAACCCAGGTGAACAAAAACTGTCGTGTTCAAGAGTGGTTGAATGCTTTCCTAAGACACAAAGTATAACAAACAGGTTCATTTTTCTCTCTTTTCCCCCACCATTTCTGGAAAGTACCTCTTTATTTTTGACAAGCTTAAGGAGGATAACATTTGCTTGTTTATAAGCTCATCCTTCAGATGAGTCCAACTTAGTTTAAAATTCAAACCCTAAGAAGGAGTGGTCCGTTCCTGTTTGAAATTGAACAGGTCATTTACTGCTGAATTTTAACGAGTCCAATATAGGAGAAACTCAGTGTTTTTCAATTTTAGAGAGTCAGAAGAAAAACTTAAGAAAACTCCATGGTTATCCTTTTTCGTAAATTTGTGTCTCCCAAGCCCGAAAAAGTATAACATAATACTTGAGAGAACCACTTGACCATTACGATCAAGGAGTACTTTTCATAATTAGTGTCTCTGATCCAAAAAAGTAAAAAAGAAATCAATGACACGTCATTTTATAACCAATATTGAATTTGAAACGACAAAAATACGGCAATCTTTTCATGTTTATGCGGTCTAAAAAGAGTTGTAAGTGGACCGTCCTTTTAATTTCATTTTAACGAGCTTAAAAAGAAAAACTCGGCAATATTTTCATATTTTACGAGTCAAAAAAGAGCTTAAAGATGACTCCTATGTTTTTTGTTGAAAATGATCAATTTCTGCTGAAAAATCCAATATTCTGCACAAAAACTCAAACATTACTCATACCTATTTAAAATAAATAAAAATGCATCAAAAAGTTAACTTTTTAAAGTAAAAAAATAAACAAATTAAAAATTCATTTATTCAAAAAACTTATAAAAAGGGCTTTTGTAAATTCATTTTTACCGTTTGACTTCAGAGTGAGAAAAGAGAGCTTTTGGGTAAGAAACTTCCTGTGAATATTGCGGAAAATCCATCCGTTGGAATCGAAAACCGTCAGCTCCAAGTAATCCACATCACTTTAATCTTGCATTTCAACCGTTTGAATTTTGTTTTTAAGCTTCCATTTTGATTTTTTAGGGAAAAATTAGTTTAAAAAACCGCTCGCGGGGGTCCGCAGGCGCAACATGCGAAACCTGCGGACCTCGACTTTTTCCTACAAAGGAAAGAGCCAGGGGCCCGCACCTACTACTTGGGAAGAGTGCAGACCTATGCATTGTCCCTAAATAGAGGGTGCGGACCCCGTGAAATAGGTTTTAAAACTTCAATTTTTTCATTTCCACCCAATTTTTTTTTAACTAAAATGTTCTAATATGTCGTTTTTGCAATGTAAGATATACACAATGCTCATTTGGCGGGAACGGGAGTACGAGGATGTGGACCTAGCTGCAATAAATCATCAACCCTCATTGGATGCATTGAGGGCATGCGGGCTATTTAAATTCTGGGCCATACCTGGCATGAGGGCTCAAGTAGACTTTTTGCAATGGCTGGTAGACAGGTGGAATATACAGGACCAGTGTTTCATTATTGGTGGCCACCGGCTCGAAATCGAGCTAGAGGAAATTTATTTCTTGACTGGTTTTCCCAAGAGAGGTGAATGATTATCTCTATTCAGGACTAGGCCAGGTGGCCAACCTGTCGATAGTCTCCGACTAGAGTTTTATAATGACCAAACAAAGGACAAATGGATCGATATCAAAACTATTTCCCGTCCTGAACTTAAAGTGATTGCATTTACTGTCACCAGACTCTGCGGAAGCGCAACAGTGCATGTAGCTACTGGATCCCAAATGCGAATGGTAGTAGACTGTTATCGAGGCACCATTTTCAACTGGTGCGAAGCTGTGTTGGCTAATGTAAAAGGCCAACTAACTAGAGCAAGGAATGGACAACTAAAAAAATTTGGATATGGTTTCCTAGTTTTGAGCTTTGGTCTAGAGAGGGTTCCAATGTTGGTCCCACAGCAGCTTTCCATTGGAGTTGTACTTCCTCGAGAGCCTAAGCTAATGCGATGGGTTGCATTTATGGCCCGTCATCCTGAGGAGGGTTCAGAAGTTGTTTGATTTCTGCCTGAGTATTTTCGCTGGTTGGAGAACCAACTTTTCGTGATTCGGGATTTTCCTTATGCTGGGATCGATTATCGTGGAGACCCAGACATGACTCTTCCACCAGGAGAGCAGTGGGATGATTCTAGTAAAATCATTCTCAACATTTTCTAGGTTTTAACTATTTATTTTTTTAAATCGTCCAAAACTGATAATAACAGTTTCAAATGCAGATGTGGGTCCATGGCGACCAGCCACTCTCCAGCCCTATGAGAGGAGACACCTAGCTGCAGCAGTACTGGCCCCACGGGACGAATCTACAGAGACCCTGACCGAATTGGAAAATCATCTAGAGCGTTTGACAACAGATATTCCAGAGACTAGCATAGATGATATTCCACTTAGGTTACAGCGCTATGTGATTGGGGTCCCAGGACCTTTCAGGAGGTTCCTTTGTAGGGTGGCCCGAGCAGTGGTTTCTTATTGTGATCATCACCAGTGATAGGATGATCACCTTTTGTAGACTCATACGACATTTTTGCTTTTTGTACTATCATTTTTGCCGATCATAAGGTGTTTTTCAACCTATGATCGAAGACGATGTATATTTGACACACTTCTATACTACCCTATATCACTATTACTGGCTATCTTGTATAACATGTTATGGAATGTTTTTAAATTTACTGTTTGGTTATCACAAATGTCTATTTAACATTCGAGAAGCAATTGCATCTGCTAATGTATTTAAATATCTTGGAATATGCTGATATTCAATATAGTCAAATTCATGTTCCAAGAGACGAACTCTCAAAAATAATCTTAATAACACTGGATTTCTAATGGCATAAACTCTATTAAGCTGCAATACAACGAGTGTAGAATCTAACCTAACAATCAAACTCTAAATCCCGAATGAGATGGATTCAGATAATAACTCAATCACTGCACTATACTCTACAATGTTGTTCATTGTTTGACCGAGGCTTACCCCATGCATAGATACCAACTCATCAGAGGGTGAATAGATAACCCAAGATGTGGAAGAAATGTTCCGTGTATTACGACAAGCGCCATCAGCGAAACCAATGTATGTTTGAAGAGACATCGACATCTGCAATATCAAGAGTAAAAATCAAGATAAGCAGGAATAATGATAAAAACACTCTCTAAAATAGGCACACTTTTCTAATCTAAAACACACCAGCTAGAAAGAAACTAATCTAACTAAAATCTCCACACCTAGATTTAAGCCTAATATCTCTTTAGATAAAGACCATTTCTGGGTTTACCGAAAGAGACACCATCAAAATCTACCAATTCATAGGCCCCTTTTGCCAGCTTTTGCTTAACAACATAAGGACCATGCCCACATAGGTACAAATTTTCCAGCCCCTAGTTTATCGTTTGCTTGATCGTATTGTAAGACTAGGTCTCATTTCGAAAAATTACGGGGTGTAACATTTTGATCGTACTAAGCTTTAATTCGTTTGGCATGAGTTTCAATTGCTAATGCAACATCACGTCGATTCTCATCTAGCTGAGCTAAGTACAACGAACATTTCTCCTCTTCAGAAGTGGCTGGAGGTAACTCTATGGCTATTTGCAATGATGGAATTTCGCATTCAATGGGTAACACAGCTTCCAAACCGTAAACCAATTGAAAAGGAGTGAAACCAGTTGATGTTTTTACTAAGGTTCGATATGCCCAAAGCGCTGAAAATAACATGTTATGCCAATTCGACCTATGAATACCAATGACTCGTCGAATCATAATGACTAGAACTTTGTTGATGGCTTCAACCAGACCATTAGCCTGTGGGTAATATGGAGTAGAACTCTCGTGACGCAGGCCAAGTTGATCTGTTAGTTCAGTCATCATGATGTTTCGAAAATGACTCCCATGGTCAGTAATAATCGCTTGTGGAACACCAAATCTAGTAATTATATGATTGAAAATGAAAATTGCAGTAGTTTTGCAATCTACTGAAAATGTAGGCATTGCCTCGGCCCACTTAGTAAAATAATCTACCGCAAGGATGATATACGCATGCCCCCTGGCCGAGTGAGGGTTAAATGTAATAAAGTTGATACCCCATTTTGCAAAAGGACCGACAAAAAATATCGGGTGGAGAGGAGCAGGTGGAGCACGCATCTTACGATCAAAAATTTGACAATTGTGGCATTATTGGACTGCAAAGATACAATATTTAAATAAAGACGTTTAGAAATAACCAGCGCACAATATCTTTTGGGCTGTAGCATACCCAGATATATGACCGCCACATGCTCCAGAGTGACAGTCATTTAGAACCTTTTCAACTTCTTCATGAGTTAAACAACGTCGGAAAAAAAAAATCTACCCCATGACGATAGAGTGTATCTCCAATGATTTTGTATTGTTGGGATTGGAAACGTATTTTCCATCGTTGAGATCGTGAAATTTTAGGCCGAAAAGATTGGTTTTGGAGATAAACTATGATATCTCCATACCATGGATCAAGAGGACTGATAAGAAACAAGGATTCGTCTGCAATGGGCTCTTCCACCACAGTTTTAGTATCATCACATGGGAAATCACACATCAGTTCCGCAAAAACTAAAGGTTTCTTTGCCTTGGATTTTTCAAATTCCAAGTCAAATTCCTGCAGGATAACAATCCATTTGGAATACTTGCCCCCTAGCAATTGTTTGGTCAAAATATAGATCATAGGGTTACAGTCAGAAATTACTGTAGTTTTACGTAGTAAGATGTAATGACAAAATCTTTGGACAGCTTGAATAGCTGCCAAGGCCAATTTCTCCACATACGAATATTTAAGCTCAGTCAGATTCAAATTTCGACTAAGATAGTAAATCACATGTTCACTATTGAATTCATCTTCCTGAACTAAAACCATCCCAATGGTGGAATGAGAAGCGACGAGGTACAAGAAGTAATCATGGTTGTAGTTAGGAGGATGCAATAACGGTGCATGGGTCAACGCGTGTTTAAGTGCATCAAAAGGTTTGTCAGCAATCTCATCCCAAAAGAATGGAGTATTCTATTTCAATAACCTGGTGAAACCCTTTATTATCTCGGCGTAGTTAGGAATGAAACGACGTAAAAAGTTTGCTTTCCCTTGCAAACTTTGGAGTTGGCGAAGAGTCGAAGGAGGAGGAAATTTGACAATAGCTTCAACCTTCGAGGGATCGACACAAATGTCAGCTTTCGAAACAACAAATCCCAATAAATGACCCATTTCTATACATAAAACACATTTGTGTGGATTCAGCCTAATTCGATAATTCCTACATCTCATAAAGATTGCTCGTAAATGAGTGAGATGATCGGCTCTCCGTAATGAATGGGTAGGTAAATCATTGAGATATGGCTGCACAATGTGCTAGATGTCATGAAACGCATAAGACATAGCTCTTTGAAAAGTTGCTCCAACGTTCTTCAATCCAAAAGGTAATTTGCAGTAAGCAAATGTCCCCCATGGACAAATGAAAGCTATTTTTGGTTGATCAGCAGGTAGCATGTTGATTTTATTATAACCAAAAAAACAATCCATAAAGGAGAATATTTCACTGCCAACACAATCATCAATGATTTGATCGATATAGGGGGTTGGATAATTGTCTTTGGGACAAGCTTGATTAATATCCCTATAATCAATAAATATTCTTATCGTTTCTTACTTTTTGTTAACAGGAACAATATTTGATACCCAATCCGTTAAAGGAATTGGATAGATGAAACTTGCTCAAAGTAATTTCTCAACTTCTGCTTTAATAGCAGCAGCTTTTCGCAGATGTATCTGACGCAAATGTTGCCAGACAGGTTTAGCATCCGGGTAAGTTTTGATTTCATGAACAACAATTGATGGATCGATTCTTGGAATTTCTTCATATGACAAGGCAAAAACATCATGGAATTCTTGAAATTATAAGTTTGGAGTTCATTGTCCGTACAGGAAGCACCTATATGAATGTTTTCAACAATTCCAGGTTTAATTGAAATGTCAATAAGAACCATTCAAGAAATATTTCCCAAATTTAATTCAGAATCAGGATTTTGCAATGGATTCTGTGGTTCTTTGACATAATAAATAGTAAAAATAGATGAAAAATCATTTTCAAAATGATCAAGCTCAGGTAAGAATGAAGATCGATGATGGAGATCTTCCCATGGTAAATCATCAACAGACAAAATTTCACGGATTTGCTCATCCATATGAACAAGCTCAGAAAAATTTGTTGAAGCTGAGCTTGATATTGAAAGTGATTCTCCATAGACCACATTCATTAGATCAATTTTGGTTGAACAAGGGTCGGAAAATGACTGTACAGCCTGATATGCAATTTCATAGGGACTCAAAGGCATCACATCACCGAATGAATCCACCTCAGAGTCGAAAGGTAAGATCCAAGGATCATCAAAAGCAATAGTGTTTGACGAAATAATATAAATAGTTGCAGTAGAAGGCGATATGTTAGGAGGAGGAAAGGAAAAAGTTCCTAGTAAACCAGAATCTTTAATCAATCTACCCCAAAATCCTTGTAAGGGATAGTTGTTTTACAGACATGCTGGATACTTTCAGAAGAGGCTGGGTCAGATGAAAAATAAGTCAGCTGGTCTATGGTTACGATCTTTACATTATGAGGAAACTTGATAAGCTGAAAGACCGATGAAACAACAGCAGTCATAACAAAAGACCAACTGCGACCCAAGAGAAGGTTGTAATCTAGAGGGGCATCAACCACTTCCACATCTAGATTAACAGTTTTGCCTTCAACCCCTATAGGTAAATCCTGTAGAATCCCAAAAGGATGGAACCCACGGCCATCAAAAGCCTTAGAATCGTCGGGGATTGATTGAGTGTAGGAGAACCAAGTGATCCCCAACACTGGATTGACATAATACACGTAGAAGCTCCCTCATCAATTACATTCCTAAAGCAAGGTTTGTTTTTTACTAACACTGGAATCTGGAAAGCCATTTGATGAGGTAGGCGAGGTGTACTATTCTCTAAATCGAAGATTATAAGGTTCGAATCCTGAATATCAACAGCTCCTATAGCCGACAAAAATAATTTACGTTGTGCTGGGCATGATTGTAGCACCTCCAAAGTTGAAATTGTTGAAGGGGAAATAGCTAAGTCTTCAACAATGTTATAATTCTGAGCAGCTCTCGCATGCGGATTGAAAGCTAACTTTCGAAGTATACCTTTAGCAAGCAGTTTGATTACTATGTCTAGGTTAGGTTTCTCGATCTGTAGTGGATCAGAATCAGGAGTTGAAGTTGATGGGTTTGAATTAGAAGATTTTGCTTCCTTACTACCAACAAGACTTTTACTACGATAATCTTTCAATCGCGTCGCAATACTAACATGAGACATCATCATTATGGGTTCTTCTGAGGCATTTGAGGAAGAACCAATCATCTTACTATCTTGACTAGGAAAAGGATCCTTCAAGACAACAGGGTTTTGAGAACCTTTGACGATTTTCGCAACCTTAGCACGATGTGGGCAATCTCTTGTAAAATGCTCTTCGTCACAAATGAGACAAGGATAGCGAGGTTTACGTTTCTCATTAGTAGATTCAGTTTCATCTAGTTTCTCTTTTGAGTTTTGTTTATTTTTCTTCTTCCCCTTCTTCTTACCACCGGATTTTGATTTAGTCATAGATGATTCTACGACATGAATATTAGCAGGAATTTTAGCGGAAGAGTCTCCTGTCGGGGAATCTGGTAAAGTTATAGTAGGAGAATAATTATTTGAAGATTTCTTCTTGCTTTTGGTGTTAACTGAACCAATCATACCATTAGTGGCATGAGACACTAAAGGAGCTGCAGTTATTTGATTATGTTTCGGAAGGTCAGGGATTTTTTCTTGTAAAGTACCCGATTGCGTATAAATGAGGTCAAGGTACTGAGCCTAAGCAATTACTTGCTCTTCAGTAACAACTCTTGCCATAGCTACATCCTCAGTGATTTTAGGTAATAATGATTTAACAAACCATTCAGCTAAAATTTGATCCGGAATAAAAACTTTCACTAAACATCATCGACGTAGCAATTCATGAATATGATCTGAAATATAAGTGAACGTTGACTGTTTTAATGAAGTTAATAATTCTGTGCCATTGTCATATCTGACAGGCAATTGAAAATGAGTTAAGAATGAAGTGGCTAACTGACTAAAATTATAAAAAGAAGCTCACGGTAACTCAATGTACCACTTGGCCGCAAGACCAATCAGAGTGTGTTGAAAAATATGTAAACGAATTGAATCATCTATAATGGAGTTAGGTGCACACCAGAGGTGATAAGTCATCACATGGTTTGACAGATACTCTCCTGATTTACCTTCAAACTTTGGGATATCGCTGGGAAACTTATTCGGCATTGGCGGCCAAAATGGAAGATAATTAATTGGATCGTTCGTAAGGTGCGACAAATCAGGCAAGTCCAAAGTTGCAATAAATGGTAACTGACGGTTAGGGTCACGAAAACCCTGGGTCATAAGACCAGCCCCAGGAGGAGGATATCCCGGATAACTTGGAATTGGAATTTCATTTGGAATATTGTATCTTCCCGGAAAACTAGGATTAACTGGACCAAACTCGGGTTGTTGAGGTTGCTGATAAGTATATCCAGGGTACGGTTGATACTGGTAAACTGGGCTTTGCACAATAGGGCCGAATTGGTATTGTCCCTGGTATGGTTGATAAGCGAATTGTGGTTGACTTGTGACAACCGTACCTGGACCAGGTTGTCCTACAGGCATATGAACTGAAGTCTAAATTGTAGGTCCCGACTGAGGTAAAGATACTTGAGGAGTTGATGCAGGAATAGTAGAAACAGGAGTTATCAATACTCCAGAAGTAGGTGGGGTAGACTGAACAGAAGTTGCAATAGTTGCAGTAGTCGTTTGACGCAGATTTCGAGGTGAACTAGGCCTAGACTGATGAGCTACGCCAAGTGCAGAAGTTTGAATAGTAGGCTGGACAGGTTGCTGGGTTGAACCAGAAACCAAAGGTTGTCTAGATTGAGATGACAACTGCACATTTGGTTGCAAAATCTGTTGAGTTTGAGATGGATCCCACACCATGTTCATTCCGAGGTATGGACCCATAGTAGGCTGAACATATTAAGGACCATAACCGGGTTGAGCGTAAGGCTAATAATTCAATGCTAAATTTCCAGCTCCTTGTACAAATGATTGACCAGAAGGTGGTTGGAAACCTTGGGTTGGGTACTGACCTTGAGGTTGATAACCTTGAGGCATGTACTGAAACTGGGGTTGACCTTGAGGTATATATTGATATTGGGGTTGACCTTGAGGTTGTACTAAGTCTGGGGTTGACCTTGAGGTATGTACTCTCCTTGAGGTTGCCCCCCAGTCGATAACTGACTACCTTGAGGTTGCCCCCTAGGCGGTAATTGAGTACCTTAAGGTTTCCCCCCAGGCGGTAACTGACTACCTTGAGGTTGTGATTTGGAATAGTACCATACATCATAAGAATTTCTTCTACACTCAACAGTTTAGTTCCGTTATTACCGGTTGATATACCATGTTTAATGGGTTGAGGAGATGCTCCTGAAAAAGTACCAATGAGTGAATGATACCCAAAAGGAACAGAAGGACCGCCATATAAAAATGTTTTCGGTGATTGGGAAAACATGGATGACTATCTCGACATATTCAAAGGAGGATAATAACCTCTAGGTCTTGGATGAAAAGGAATTCGAGGTGGTGAAAAACTTAGACCCAGATTTTCTGAAAAGTTGGTCAATGACACGTACCAAGCATCCCTCCTAGGTGGACTGTAGAAAATTGATTCACGCTCCCTAAGTTCTAAAGTTGGTTTATTTTCAGGGAGAGTTATATCTTCTTTCAGACTAACAAGTTCTTCAATAGAAATGAGTCCAGAGGGAAGATTTTGGGTAATGATCCTTCCTACCCTGGGTGAACTAGGACCACTAGAAGTTGGAGAAGAAAATCCTGAGGATGGAGTAGCAGCAGGTTCAGTTTCAGGCTCAAAAATTTCAGGTTCTTCAGCTAATTCACTAGTAGAAGAAATACTACCAGTAACTTCGGAAAATGAAATTGGTTCAGAAATATACTCTGTTGCTTGAACTTGATAATCAGGATGAACAACTAAATGAGATTCTCTATCTTTCGGTGACCCAACTCTACTGTCACTAGGTGTTACAAGAGCTCATATCCCTTCAAGCTAGCTTGGTGTATATTCGGGAGGTTGCCCCCGAAGTCTACGGGATTGTCTCGGTAATTCAGCCACGATTAAATATTTTAACTACTTCACACGCAAACAAAGAAAAATCTCAATAAAACCACCTAAAGTCTCTAAAGAACCAAACAATTGAATCACACGCCTAAAAAATCTAAGAGTTCAAACCACACACAAATAGTAACTTTTCGTTCCAAAAACACTAGTTGGTGATGAAATCCAACGTCGCAGAATTCAATACAGAAAGGGCAGTTGGAACAGTTACCCCGAAAGCCTACTTAATGAAACAGACTGGCACAAGTTTCTTCACAAAACCGTCTCGAATGAAGAGAACCCCCCAGAGAGTCCAAGTGAGTCTAGTCGACGTTTGCTCCAGGTACAGTGGGATCTTCCCTCCACCGTCACCTTAGGAAAGAATCCTATAGATTATAGCCACTGAGGTTACCAACAGAAACAAATATACCTGGGGGAACAGACTATGATCCGATACACACGCAAGGGCAGAGTAACAAAGCTCAATCCCCTTGAAGGCTCCTTGACATAATCTAAGGTTTACCAACAAGTGACCCAAGGCTCCTCGACAATGGTCAATCCGAGGTTTACCGTTTTTAATACGTGTATATCTACTATCGTTCCCAATGAGGAAAGATTGATTACCTCACCAGTTCATATATGATCTCGTGCTTGACTCCTTTAAGAGGAGCTTCCCAGAGCATAGATGCAACAATTGGAATTATTTCCTACCGCAAGATATAGCTACTTGTTTGTTTTAACTATCTTGGAGAGTTAATTACTCCCTACTCCAAGATACTAGCCTAAGCTTCTGCACCTGGTGTGAAGACTCGACTCAAAAAACACTAAAAATGCACCTAAGATGATAAACAATTCTTTTTCTTCAATGAATTTCTAGTTAAGGAAAGAGTTGAGAATGCAATTCTTTGAAAAACAAATCTTTCCTTCAACATATAAATGACAAGAAAATTTTTTGTCTTTTTCAATAAAGTCAAAATGAGACTACTAATTACGCTCACGAAAAAAAAAAACCTTTTCTTTTCAACACTCAAAAACTACAGAAAACAGTTTCTTTCAAAAGATATTCTACAATTTCTAGAAAGCACTCAAAACTATAAAAAACTATGCTTGAGATCTAAAAATTTCTAAAAACCTAATTGAAGTAAAAGCTTTAAATCTTTTTGAGGATGTTTTACGTATTTATTCAAAAAATTAAGGACTAATTCGTTCAGAATAACAAATTAATCAAAAAACACCCAGCTATGTTTTCTTTTATAAAAATGAAATTCAAAACTTTCAAACAAGTTCGTTCAAAGCTTTGCAAAGAAAAAACAAGATCTATTTCTCAGCAAGGGTAGATTTCACAAATCAGTCAAACTCATCAAGAAGACCAAAACGATCAGGGTAATATGAGGTTTCTTAGGCCTCTAATCTCTGAGTTACTACAAAGACCAAGTGAAAATCAAACCAGGCACGCAAAACTTCTAGAAAATCACCTAAAACCAAAATGCCAATGGAACTCAATTACAAGAAATTTTTGACAGGACACATGCAGACCTGGGCAGAGACTAAAAAACATGAATAAATCATATGCTTAACTGAATGAAAAAAATTTGGGTTTTTCAAAAAGTTTGACAGGGTCCACAAGTTTCCAGTAGAACCAGATGCGGTACCGCTCTGTGCACTAAAGGAACAGTGCGGGGATGTCCGCACTGTCTTGTAAAAGAAAGTGCGGTCCTCTTCAAAATTTCAGAAAAAACAAAATATACTCCAGATCCTAAAATCTACCCAATCCCACACACATCAAGCAAAAACCAAAAATAGATATATGTTTCTCAAGTCAAAGAAAAAGGAAAAGTAAAAAACCAAATTCCAATCCCCAGTGGAGTCGCCAATTTGTCGGTCGGATAAATCGTTCTTGCGGACAAGACTGATCTCCCTAGTATCAACAGATATCTAGCGACAAGAAAGACAAGCAAATCTACCTTTCTCTAAATATATTGCGATTCACTAATAAAAACTAAGGGGTGTTTTAGACCCTACCTTAAGTCCAATGCTAGTTTGTGGCAACCAAGCTTCGACCGTCCAAAAGAGTTTCCTTTTGAGAAACTGCAATAAAAAACAAGAACACATCAAATAACACCTGCAGAGCTAATATAATAAATCATATTCATCATGGTGATCAAGGAATCCGTGAAATAAACCATAAAACACAACTTATTGAGAAAAATAAACTTGATTGTACTAACTTTGAAAAAAGAAGAACTTTACAACCTTTGGTGCCTTGATGTTGTACAAGCTCCTCCCAGGGTCCAGACGGGAATCTTCTCTACTTTGACAAGCCTCACGCTCTTCCCATTGAGATCAAAAAAGATATGTAATCTCTCCTCTCAAGCTCAATTAAGAAGACTAAATTCCAACAGCATTTCACCTCAAAAATATTTAGCTTTCAACCTCTTCAATAACCAGCCCAATGCCTCATTTTATAGTGTAAAGGAAGGAGGTTACAGGTCCACCTATGAAGGGATAGAGTCCTCCTTCAAAAGGATAAGCTCCTCACATCAAGGGGTTAGCTCCTTAAGGTATGGGATGCATGAACCTTAAAGGAGTGAACTTGCCACCTCAAGATTCCCTCTAGAAGCTTCCAGAAATAACCCAAAGTGATTTTTTAAGAATCTACTTGCACCTTTTTTACTTTTACAGGGGTCCACACCCATTACACAGAGATAGAGCGGTCAGGTACACAGGGGACATGACTAGTAGGTGCAGGACCGCAGGTAATGGTAAGAGAAAGTGCGGAACCATAGTTTTAGAGACTTTTAAGGGCTTTCTCTTATTTTCAAGGCTTGACATGAAGAACTGAGGTTTAAGACTTGCAACGGAGGAAAGTATGAGTGATGATAGACTCACACCGATTGCAGAATGTCATGGTGACAATATTTTGTGCAACAGTAACTAATCTGATTGCAGTCATTTTGGGCCGCAAAGCACTCTCAGGCCAAAATAGCTAGTCGATTTGAAAGCTGAGGATAGGCCGAGATATTTGTTGTAATTATAATTCAAATCTCCCCTCTTCTTAAAAATAGAGGGAAGCCACTCTTAAAAAGGTTCAAAATTTTGGGAAAGAAACTCCTAAGTGGATTCTTTTCCTGCTACACAAAGGCATTGTATGAACTTTGATGTATGCACTCTATCAAAGAATTTAATGGAATAATTGTGTTGATTCTAAGTTACTCCTTGGTTTGCAGTATGTTTTTCTCTCTCAATATTTCATTATGTTTTTGATGTTCCCCTTAGATTGCATGTAAGTAGCAGCAAGATATATTTCCATTATATGCAGATTCATTTCAGTCAAATCTTAGATAAAGAATGCCTATATTTATATGGTGATAAGGTCTTTAAAAGGTGCTCCGTGCATCTCAACATCTCATACACCTCTCGTTGCTCTCGTTTTCCTCTAGATCGAGTGATACAAAAATCTTAAAATCTAAGCTATGTTTTGATGGATTTTCTCGTTATTATCTCCTATTATTCCATCTTCATTAAAAATTGATTTGTCTCAAGTTTCAATCTGCCTTGGCCACCATTGTTTGAGTATTACTCCCTGTGGAATTCTGCACACATGTTATTTATTATAGTGTGCTTCATGCGCGCTTCTGAACCAACCCTTTCAAGTTATTTACGACTGAAAACTAATAGTGTTGCAAGCTCCCAAGAGTAATCTGCCGGCACTACTTAAGATGTCCTAGGCACTGATCTGTAATCAACCTAGAGGTTGTCTCTAGGAAGCTTTCCTATCACCAGAAGCAACCCTACTCCAAGTGTTGGGAAAAGCCACAACATCTTTTTGGCAGTGTTGTTGGGGAAGGAATTATGAAATACTTTTCCGTGGGTACGAAAACTAATTACATTCTCCCTGTTAGGTGAGCAAGGGAAGTGTCAGTTTAATAGTCCTCACCTAGGAAACTCCACTATCTATATTTTTATTTCTCATTTTGGCACCTAAAAGGCCCCATACCCATGAAAACCCCTCTCAAAAAAAATCCTTCTCTAGATTCACAAAAGGCTGCAATTCATTGTTCCAAAGCTCCTTCTTAAATTATGGTATATCCTCCTAAGAGTGGTCCACCCCTTAGTGTAGCCCCCCTAGAGGACAAAGAAGAAGTTGAGGAGATAAAAAATAAACCCCAAGGCAACCATACCCATAGTGTGAGCAATCCCTTATTCCACTGTTGGTTAGTTGTCATACCATTGATAATACCTCAAGCTCCTCTAGGAATTCAAGCACCCCTGATCCAAATCATAGTCCCAGGCTTCTTGCTAAATAAGTATGATCCCTTAAACCTGCCTCAACCTCCACATGCCATGCCCAAGGACTACCTCAAGCTCCTGCACAGGTATACCGAGGAATCTGATGTAACAACACAAAGACATATATTTTTTATTTTCCTTTGTAGAGAATCAAAATGTTGAACATCAAGGTGTAGTGTTAGGTCTTTTCGTCCAATCCTTGGATTGGGAGGTTAGGAAATGGTTCAAATCCCTGCAAAATACTTCCATCAACACTTGGGAAGAAATGGAGAATTTCTTTTTGCAGAGATCGGGTGAGAAGAGAGACCATGGGTACATTCCCATTGATTTCAATGCTATCAAGAAGAAATTTGATGAGGATGTATTAGACTCCATTAAAATATTAAAAGCTTGTGCAATAATCTGGCCACTGAAATCAAACCTCCACTAACCGCTACCCAAGTGGTTTTTTTTGGGACATTTGATTTGGATTTTTGTTTTACTCTTAGAGAAAGGAGGTCTCCGACCTTAGATTAGATGAAAACCAATTCCCTAGAAGTAGAGGTAAATTATACCTCCATAGGGAGGTCAAGAAGGAGAACCGACTTTGGAGAGAAGAAAAATGGAAAAGGTGAGGTAGCTTCCACAAGTGGAAGAGAATTTCAAAACTAGAAGATAGATGAAATGGATAAATTGATCAAAAGATTATCCATTACACTGACAAAGATGGATCTGGAGAACAAAATCCTCTAGAGGCAGAACTTCCTAGCTGCCAATCAGGGTTATAATCTCCAATATAGAAGGCCTCCCCTACAGTTGATGCAAAGGGAGAGGAAATAACAATAGGACCATATTCATCCTCCATTGTACATATAAGATGATCCTAGGAACTATCACCAGAACCAAGTAATTTTCAGGGGAACTTGTACTCCTCTTTCTCAAAGGAGCGGTAAGAACTCAAGACATATGAAGATGAGGAGGAGCTGCAGGCCACACTAGATGATGATGAGATTGATGGCTACTGTAAAAAGTTTGTTGACTTCATGCAGGCTCAGCTGCACAAGAATTACAACCTCTGATCATCCAGAAAGAGATTGAGAGAATTGGATCATAATGAAGGTAATTCTTCCGAGGAGCCCCATAAGTCTATGGATAAAGGGAAGGTACCCTATAAACCCAATTATCTCAAGGAAGAAAGAGTCCTCCAAACAAAACAACCACCAACCTGAAGTCATTAAGAGAGGTAAGTCACCTCCCCCCACTAAACTTTTACATGAAAAAGAAAAAGAGTTTGTAGAAACTAACAATGGACAAAGAGGTCATATGCACTTTAACCTCCATAAAGAGAATGAAAAAGTTAAGATCCCAGTCCCATTGTATTAGCTCATGCAGAATCCCACTTAGAAGGCCCAAGTCTCTTAGTTTTTGTTTCCTTCTAGTCCAACTCAGCCTCTTGACAGCCTAAACCTACAGGAAGAAAGACCTATGGTACTCTTCGGACCTCATGTTGAGGAGAAAGTGTAGAAAATCCTCTAGATTCATAAGCTCATGCAATTTACTAAAGCATAGGAAAAGAATATACTTCTACTTTCAACCAACAGAAGCCAATACATCAATGTAAACAATATGAACAAGGGGAAGATAAATCAATGGCACATAACACAAGAAGTATCCGAGGAAATCCACTGCTCAAAACCTCACTATCTATATTGCATATATCAGAAATATGAGTGAATATACAAAGCTTGTTCTCACTAGAACAATTTCGCACAAGTACGCTCAACTCTCTCAGCTCACCAGCTAGCTCAAGCCAAATCCTTAGCATATTCAACAACTCTCCAAGGCCCTAATATCTTGCACCCTTGGTCAAAGAATTTGGATGAATACAATATGCTCTGCTTAACCTTGAGCTTAACCTACTGTTGAGTCTTGAAAATGTCATTCATTTCCATTACACTTTCACTATTATGTCCATTATATCACCTCCATTTCACCTCCATTTCACTACTATGTCACCACATTCATCCCACTTTCATTATCATTGGGCCACATTTATGTTTTTCCAATCTTTATTAATTCTAAGCCTTTTAAGTGAATTTGTGGTTAAAAATTAGAAAATAATGTGCATATGCTTATACCAAACAAATGGGTTGAGATTGTTGACATGTGTAGGTTGAAAGGAGGCTTCTAGAAGACCCTTATGTGGCACTCTAAGGCCAAACTCGAATTTGAGTGGAAAGAATCATGGGATCATGAGGATATGTGTCACATCTCCTAATTGTATTGTAACTCTAAGAAGACATGTTTCTTATCAGTTCCTATTTTGATTAGGACTCTAGAGGTAGAGGGAGAGATTCATGGACTCTCATTAATGAGATGGCTTCTCATATTTTTGTATAAACAGGAGATATCTCTCCTTCATTTGTTAGCTTAGAGTTTGGAGTTTTTAAGTCTTTTAGCTTGTGAGTTCTTTAGCTTGGAGTTTGTAGTTCTTCCTTGATGGCTTTTGGAAGCTTTGGAGAACTTTGTTGTACTTTGTAATTTTGAAGAATTTGAATAAAGATTTGATGTTCTCAACATGGAAGGAGATGTGACGTAGATGTCATGGAGCATATTAGAATGTAAGGTAGAGTAGATTTCATTTTGTAATTTTGCTTTGATTTCATTATGTCATTTAATTGCTTTCAAGTTTGATAGATTAGATTTTTCATTCATGCAATTTTAATTCATGCAAGTGTGTTCAACCGGTTGATTGTAGGTTAGTAATGCACATAGATTTTTAATGACTAATGACATGACGGAATCATCTTGTCCTTCTGCTGATTTATTTTTTTTGAGTTCTAATTCCAGCATTATTATTTAAATCAGTTTTGTTTTGCTCATTTACTTTCCTGCAATTTAGATATCATATTGCTTAACTTGTTCATGATTGCTTCCCATAAGGTAGATTGAGCTGAAGGGTAAAGAATCAGAAGAGTTGAAGTAGTGTGATTAGTTTCCTTTATGCAATTTAATTTCTTTCAATTTAGATATCATATTGCTTAACTTGTTCATGATTGCTTCCCATAAGGTAGATTGAGCTGAAGGGTAAAGGATCAGAAGAGTTGAAGTAGTGTGATTAGTTTCCTTTATGCAATTTAATTTCTTGCAATTTAGATAACATATTGCTTAACTTGTTCATGATTGCTTCCCATAAGGTAGATTGAGCTGAAGGGTAAAGGATCAGAAGAGTTGAAGTAGTGTGATGAATTACTTGCTTTGCTTTCAGTCTTTGAGTTGCTTTAAGTTCAGTTTTTACTTTCTTTTTCATACAGCAGCAAGGATACTGGGTTTCATAGTCACTAGCTCATTGATTGGTTGTTGCATTCCATTTTGATTGAAGTAGTTGCATATTTACACTTTTGTTCAAGTACTAATTCCACCAATAACATGTTTTGAGATCTGTTGAAGTGCTAAAGTTTTGGAAGTTACCATTAGGGACTTAGGCCTTAGGCCTTGTCTTGAAATCTCTATCCATACTTGTCCTTTAAAAGTATTCTTAAGACCTTAGAATAGGATTTCCATTTGCATTAGACACTTTAGGAAACCAACAAAAACAAAACCCCAAAACAAAATAAAATCTATAAAACAACGAAATAAGAAAAAGGTTAACTAAGCACATATTGTGCACCACACTTCATCAGTTTACGATACCCAAATTGATAATTTATGTAGAGCAATTTAAGACATTAAATTGACTAGACACCTACACAAGTATTTCCTATCCTCTGCCTGATGACTTCCTTTGGCCAATGCTTAGCCAAATTTCCAAGCCTCCAAACTTCTAATTCTTTGCACAATTCCTGAGAGAATTAGCCTGTATTTAAAGTGGGAAATCCTTCCTCAAAACTACGCAATCCATTAGGCCCTTTTCCTGATTGCATGCATGATATTTACAACTCAGTAAATCATACAACTGATAGTACATTGTCCCTACACTCCAGTCTCAACTAGGTCTTTCTCAGAATTGACATGCATGAGTTTCTGATGAGGGAATCTTCAGTTAAATGGAGTAACGCTTGTGGATGCACTAGTGCACCAACTGACTGTTAACTAGCTATTAGTTCCACAAATAGTTTGGAACAAATTTAACTTAAGATAACTCAGTAAACTGAGTGATCTAATTTACAACTCACAATTAAAATCACCTTGGACCCCTAAAACTTAGGGAGAACATATACATGACTTCAGAAAGAATTCCAACTCAAAATTCCTAAGCTAATTAAGTTAATTAAACTTCATTAGCTATTTACAAGTTGCTATGAGAATAGAATTCGATTTTAATTCTCAGTTTAAATTCAAGGACAAATTAAACTGGAATTTCTTGTTGCCATTTCTCAACACTCCCTCTCAACAAGAAATGGATTATCGCATGGCCTTCTCCTCATTGAATTTGACATCCCTGCAAACCACTATCATCTTGTTGGTCAGCAAGAACACTCGATAGTTGTGAGGTGTATAAGTGTACCCCACAAATATTCCCAACTCTATTATCGGTTCAAGCTTCTTCCGTGCGTCGTTGGTCACATGGCAATATACCGATGACCCAAAATTCCTAAAGTGACAAACATCTAGCCTCTTACCCGAATAAGCCTCCTTTGGTGTCTTCATCTCAAGTATCTGATCTAGGCTACGGTTCTAAATATAAACCATTGTGTTGCATGCCTCAACCCACAAGTGTAGTGGTAGGCCCTGATAAAGAAACATCACCCTTGCTTTCCCTATTATGCTTTTATTCTTCCTCTCGGCCACCCCATTCTATTGAGGGTTATGGGGTGTCGTCAACTCTCATTTAATCCCTTCCGCTGCACATAAGTTCTTAAACTCATTTGAGACATACTCACCATCATCATCACTCCGTAGAGCTTTAACCTTCTTGCTCGACTCTTTCTCCACCAATGCTTTAAACTCACAAAACTTTATGAAGGTTTGATCCTTTTTCTGCATGAAAAATATCCATCATTTTTTAGAAAAGTCGTTAATAAATATAACATAATACCCATGTTTGGCTGTGGATGTTGTCAAGAATGGGCCACACACATTTGAATGGACTTGTTGTAGAATAGTCTCTGCTCGACTATCTCTATCATGAAAGGAAGACATGGTGTATTTTCCCTAAGTACACCCCTTGCATGTATTAACTTGCTCAAGCATACCTTGGGGGAGACTAGTAGAAATTTGTTGCAATATCTTCGAAGCCCCATGATGCAAGTGGCCCAAACGCCTATGCCATAACTCACCAATGTCTTGGCTTTGCACCCTTTATTCTTTTGTTCTCAAAGAAACAAACTCCTATACCTCAAGCTTATAGAGATTCTTCACCTGAATCCCTATCTTCTTTACGTGACCTTTGGCTATGTGTCGAAGGAATGCCTTTCCTCTCGAGAAGATCACATCATAGCCTCTATCCTCAAGCATGGCAACAGACACCAAGTTCTTCTTCAGCCCAGGAACATACTAAAATTATTCAAGGTGACTGGAACCCCATGATCCCTCTAAAAAGTAATCGCGCCCAATCCAGTAACACCATACTTCCCATCATCACCCAGATCAATATGCATCCATAGATCTTTCTCCTCTAAGTCACTGAATAACTCTTTGTCGCAAGTCATGTGGAATGAAGCTCCACTATCTAAGTACCATACACTTCCCATCATTAATGGCATCATGCATGCAATGAGGGAAAATCCCAATTTGAATTGAGAGGCCAAAGCCTCAACCCCCTGCTCCTCCTAAGGACTTCTTCTTGGACTTCTTGAGTGGAGAATTTGTAGCAAAATGGCCTAGCTCATGACAATGAAATAATTTCACTTTTGATATGTATTTCTTCTTACTTCCATGATAAGAATCCAATTTGGAATGGGAAGATTTCCCTTTCTCCTTCTTCGCCTTAAATTGCTAAGGCAAAATTATCTTCATCATCAGTATTGGATGAAGAGCCATCCTTGGTGTTCCTCTTGATCTCCTCCTGCATCAAATCTGACCACAATCGTTCCTAATCTGGAAGCTTCTCCCAACCATTGACAAAGTCCTAATAACTATGCCAACTCTTTGGGAGTGCTAGAAGAGAAAGAATCACCATATCATCCTCGACAACCATGATTCCATCACTTCCAATTTCATCACGACATTGAGTGAACTTGCTCAAGTATTTTGGAATAGTCTCATGTTTCTCCATTTTGATTTTTCAAAGTTTTTCCTTCAGTGCCAATTTTCTTTGGTCACTGTTGTTCTGATACAAGTCTGTTAATGCTTTCTGCATACCATACAAATTTTCCTTTCCATGGATACTCGAGACAAAGTGGTATCGAACTCCCTCAAGGATTTTCTACCTCGCCTTCACCACACACTTCTTCCATTTGGCCGAATTCTATGGATCAAATGTTGCTAGCTTAGGAATTTCTTGATCAATGAAGTCCTTCAAGCCATTATCCTCTAGCACAACCTCCATTCTATCCCTCCAGTCTATAAAATTTTAGTTGTCTTCCAAGGCATACTCGAGCCACAAACTGTAGAATTCCATCTACCGATCCTGAAGTATATATTGCAAATTCGAATTTCACCTGTAATCCAAAACTCAAAACTTAAAAATCTCCTCTAGTATATTTTTCTTAGCTTCGATACCATGTAGAAAATCCTGTAGATTCACAAGCTCATGCAATGTACTAAAGCATAGGAAAAAAATATACTTCTACTTTCAACCAGCGAAAGCCAATAGATCGATGAAAACAATATGAACAAAAACAAGATAAATCAATGGCACATAACATAAAAAGTATTTGTCACCTACTCAAAACCCCACTATTTGTATTGCATATATCATAAATATGAATGAAGATACAAAGCTTGTTCTCACTAGAACAATTCCGCACAAGTATGTTGAACTCTCTCAGCTCACAAGCTAGCTCAAGCCAAATCCTTAGCCTATTCAACATCTCTCCAAGCCCCTAATATCTTCAGCCCTTGGTCAAATAATTTGGATGAATACAATATGCTCTGCTCAACCTTGAGCTTAACTTGCACAAGTATTTCCTATCCTTTGCCTGATGACATCCTTTGGCCAATACTTAGCCAAATTCCCAAGCCTCCAAGCTTCTAATTCTTTACACAATTCATGAGAGAATTAGCTTGTATTTAAAGTGGGAAATCCTTCCTCAAAACTGCGCAATCCATTAGGTCCTCTTCCTTATTGCATGCATGATATTTACAACTCAGTAAATCATACAACTGATAGTACATTGTCCTTGCACTCTAGTCTCAACGAGGTCTTTCTTAGAATCGACATGCATGAGTTTCTGATGAGGGAATCTTCAATTAATTGGAGTGACACTTGTGGATGAACTAGTGCACCGACTGAGTGTTAACTCTCTATTTTCCAAAAATAGTTTGGAACTAATTTAACTGAACATAACTCAGTAAACTAAGTGACCTGATTTACAACTCACAATTAAATTCATCCTGGACCCCTAAAACTTAGCGAGAACATATACATGACTTAATAAACACTTCCAACTCGAAATTCCTAAGCTAGTTAAGTTAATTAAACTTAATTAACTATTTACAAGTTGCCATGAGAATAGTGTTAGCCCCCTAATTTGCTCTCTTTTTGCCATTTCCCCTTCCTAAATCATAAGCATTTACCATTTTTTTACCTCTTTTATACACCCTCATCTTGCACCAGTACAAGCACGGTGACATATTTCGTATAAACTTTATTTTTCATATTTTTAACTTAACTTAGCATTAATTAATCATCTATTACATGATTTCTTACTTTTAATCACTCTTTGTAACTTATCGATATCTCCAATTTTTATTTGGTAGTTAGAGTACTTACCGTGACCGCTGATCCTAATGTAGGATCAAATATTACACCGTTGCCAACACAGCAAATCCTTGCAACAAATTCGAACCTCCTTGATCACCGCCTCGTTTTGAGCAGCTTCAACCATGACAACAAGATCGATCCAAAGGCAGCCGAGATCGAATCACCCCATTTTGAGCAGCTTCAACCACGATAGCAAGATCGATCCAAAGGCAACCGAGATCAAATCTGTGAAGAATGAAAGCTGGAGATTGGCTACGGCCATTTTTTCTAACTGTCTAAGTTAAAGGCCAAAAAGTTAAATTCTGTGGTTGGTTATGTAATCGGTTGAATGATCTCTTTTGGCCCTTGGCCAAAGATCTATATAATGTAGAATTTAAATAGGACTAAGGGAGTTTTTTGGGATAGAACATAGACACAGCCAGAGAGGCGGTAACAAGTTGTTGTATTTTTTTATCGCCTGAATCTGGGCTAGACGATGTATTAACATATGTACTTGCCTCAGTGAATTAATAAAGGGAGCTCTGCCTCATGTTTTATAAATCGCATTTATGTATTTGAGCTGATGAATTGATTAAAGTACTAAGCAACATTTTTATTTAAAAGGGAAACACGTTGGTTGGCTAGGGCCCAACCAACCCAGCACGTTTACCCCATTTCCTGTTTCCTATCATTTGTGTTTATATTGTCAAGTGTGATTTAATTTCAAGCACATGCATTCCTGTCTGAGTGAAAGCGGACCCATTGTGTGAAGTAGCTAAATTTCCTTTTCCTACACTTGATTTCAGATTGGTTTTCCCCGCCTGGCCCAAGCAGGAGAAATAACCCTGCACCATTGCACGTTGATGTGATATTTCTTTTTCTGCAATACTATTTCGTTGGTTTTCCTCACCTGGTCCAAGTAGGAGAAATGAACCTGAACCAGTGCACATTGGTGTGATGCAACAAGCTTTCCTAGTCTACTTCCCACAATTTTCTTTCTTTCATTAAATGCTTATGACAGGATAAACGTATATGGATTGTTTCTTTGTTCCTGCACTTTGTCAAGATCAGAAACATTCATTTTATGTGTGCAATTCAATTTAACAGTATAATAGCACTTGGAATAACTAAGCACTCATTTTAAGAATTAAATTCTAAGTGCAAGAAGCTTTGATCTGGTGCAAGAACTAGTTTCTTGCCATGGGATATGAGTGCTTTGAACCTAGAAAAGCTCAAGCCCTTGTAGGAAGTAAAAAAGCCTTTAGTAAAGACACCATTTATACCTTCTACATAAATCTCTGTTCCTGCAGTAGCGCAACCAGATTGCGATAGTGTAGGACATATTAGTGCAAGAAGGAAATCTCTAAAGGAGCATGTTTAAGGGCCCATCTGATGAGACTGCTAAGTGTCTCTGGTAAAGAAAAGCACACTCAGCAGTTAAACAATAATTAGCTAGAGTGACTTCCCTTTATTTTTAATTCCCTCTTGCAAATGCATTCTTCCTTGTTCCAGTCTTAGATTATTTTGATGGTTCAAGTTGCCTTTTTCTCTTTTTAGTTTGATTCTGCGATCTTTCCTTTAAGGAAAGTAGGGATTTATATTAGAAATATTCATACCATCTCTGGAATTGCCTGTGCTTCATCTCTAAGTTTATGGATCCATCGGGTTGATAAATTAAGTGTTGAGGAGTTTGCTTAAGTGTAATTCTTGCACCCAACAAATAGAATTCGATTTTAATTCTCAATTTAATTCAAGGACAAATTAAACTAGAATTTCTTGTTTCCATTTCTCAACAGCAAGATCGTTCCACGCCACCTTTTTATGTCACTCTGGTAGTACACGACCTCTTGCTGCACAATTGTATGTTAGACTCTGGAGCTTCCCATAATTTTATGCCATTATCCGTAATGGAGGAGTTGGGTCTCGAAATAACAAAGCACTATAAGGATCTCTATTCTTTTGACTCTAAGAGGGTCAGGTGCTTGGCGATGATTAAGGACCTGGTGGTCAATTTGGCCCAGATCCCAGGGAAAAGTGTGGTGATGGATATTGTAGTTGAAAACATCCCAACAAGGTTTGGAATGCTTTTTTCTAGGTCTTGGGGATCTAAGATGGGAAGGTCTATCAAGCTAGATCTGACTTATGCTATCATTCCTATCTTTGGTGGAGAGGAAAGAAGGTTGTACAGAGAATCCATATTTGTTAAAACGATCACTAGAGCTAATTGTTCAGACAATGCACCTATGTATGGGATAGAGAGGGACATCTCATGCCTTATGCTATAAGAAGATGAATTCATTCTAGAGGAGAAATAAATACATCCTATGGTCCAAACAGATCAACAGCTCATGTAATGTAATAAGGTGTGGAAGCTGTATTTTAGATGGAGCAAATTGAAAACAAGGGAATGGGGTAGGAATATTGTTGATATCTCTAGAAGGTGATGTAATCCCTCTATCTTTCAAATTGGGTTTTGAGGCCACCAAGAATGTGGCAAAATATCAGGCACTGCTACTTGGCCTACAAGCGGCCAAGAATCTAAATATAGACTTGTCACACGGAATAAGTCGATCTTGCGGACAAGATAGACCTTCCTAGAATCTAAAGAAGACCTAACAACAAGCAAACCAACCAGACACTATCTTTCTCTAAATATGCTTTAATAAACAATAGCAAACAAGTGTTTTTAGGGCCTACCTTAGGTCCAATGCAAGCTTGTGGATGCCCTCGCTCCTTTGATCCAAATGAGCTCCTTTTCGCGAATCTGCAAACACAAACAAGGCAAACAAATTAAATAGCACCTGAAAAGCCAATTGCATAAAACATATTTAACATGAAAGTCAGGGAGTCCATGAAACAAATAACATAAGATACTTGTTGAGAAAAATGAGTTTGATTGTATTAATTCAAAAGAATAAGAACTTTACAACCTTTGCCTTGACGTCGTACAAGCTCCTCCCAGGGTCTAGCAAGAAGTCTCCTATACTTTGACAAGTTTCACTCACTCCCCAATGAAGCCAAAAAGATGTGTGATCTCTCCTCTTAAGCTCAACTAGGAAGTCTTGGTTTCACCAGCATTTACCTAAAAAATGTTCAGCTTCTAACCCCCCTAGCAACCAGCCCAATGCCTATATTTATAGTGCAATGGAGGGAGGTTACTAGGTCCTCCTTCAAAGGGATAAAGCCCTCTTTCAAAGGGATTTCATCAAGGGATTAGCTCCTTCTCTTTTGGGATGCATGAACCACCTCAGAGCGAACAATCCACGTCAAAATTCCTTCTAGAAACCTCTAGAATTAACCCAAAGTGAGTTTTTTAAGATAAAACTTGCGCCTTTTGACTATCACAGGGGTCCGCACCTACACCATTAAGGACAGAGCGGGCAGGTCCACAGTTTTTGTACATAGAAGGTGCGGGACCGCAGGTGACCATGAGAGAAAGTGCGGAACCAGAGTTACATTGATTTTTAATGTCCTTCTCTCATTTTCGAAGCTTGATTTGAAGAGCTGAGGTCTGAGACTTGCTTAGGAGGACAGTACAAGTGATGATAGATCCATACTGACTGCAAATAATCATGGTGACGATATTTTTGTGTAACAAGGCTGCCTGGCAATATTTGGTGATTCTGAATTAGTAGTCAAGCATATCAAGACCAATGCCAAACCAAACACCCCTAGCCGAGGGCCTACAAAAATGAGGTTTGGGTCTTGATCGACAATTTCTTCTCAGCTTTCAACATACATTTCCTACCAAGAGAAGGAAACTGAATGACCAATTCCTTAGCCATTGTTGCCAACAACTTCAAGCCACCATAGAATCCTCTGCCCAGGGATGAAATTGAAGTCATATATAGACCCTCGGTGTCAGACAATGTGAAACATTGGCAAGTATTTGAGGATGATGAGTAGATCAAGCATTTCATGGAGGTCATTGAGGAATTCTCAAACTTTGTGATTGATTGAGAAGAGGAATAAATAACATAAGAGAAACTAACTACAAGGGAGGAAAGCATCGTTGGAAAGAAGGTTTTGTAGTTGGGGGGGAATGCCATTCCATGGGGTCTAGTCACTTTGAAAAGGATAGTCAAACCAAACGATGTAGCTTAAAATCCTGTTGAAAAGGAAGTTAAGGAACACATGGAGGACTGCAACATAAGCTCAGAGGATGAACATTGGCTAGTCAAGTTATCAACCAAGATCCCCCAACACTATAAACAAAGGTACTTAAATCTCCTAAAATTTAATAAAGATGTTTTTTCTTGGTCTTATGATAACTTGAAAAATTTTGATGTCAAGATTATGCAACATAAGATTCCCCTAAAGAATGACATGAAGCCCTATAAGAAAAAACTCAAACAAATCAATCCACTTCTCCTCCCATCAATCAAGAAGGATGTCAAGAAGTTGCTTCAAGAAAATATCATTGTACTCCTGAGATACTCATAATGGGTAGCAATTCTCATTCCCGTTAGGAAGAAGAGCAGATAAATCAGACCGTGCATGGACTTTAGGAACCTTAACAAATCCTCTTTTAATCTGAACTTAAAAAGGAACACAACCACTTACAGATATAATCACAAACACAGAGATGCAGCAGAAAAACACTTCATTTCATTAATGGAAAAATACTGAACTATGCTTACAAAGGAAATAAGATAGCTCGGATGATGATAGGTTATCTATGAGAAGAGATGTGTCGGCTACATGCCTTTAAAATGTGTTACAATGAGGCTCAGGGCCTAATTATTATTGGAAAACATGAGAAAACCTAAACAAACAAAACCCTAACCCTAGGAGATGTAACGCGAAGAGTATGTGGGTCTCGTTGGAGTTAGTTGGGAAACCAACTTCCCGAGGTCATAACTTGGTCAAATTATCTCCATTTGGCGCGTACGATACCTTGTTGGAAAGGTCTCGTTGAGTACTACAGATTTCACCACAGGCCCCTACTTATAGCCATGGGTCTGTAGTAGACCCAAAAAAAACGTCATTTAGGGGGTCAAAACTGGTTCGGAAGTTCAGGACCTGAAAAATTGCTAAAAATAGTAAATATTGAAATGTACAAGGAAACAAATGAAACTGACTGCGGGGACTAGATGGAATAGGCAGTGGACACCAATATCCACCTGGATCATTCCTCCCCCCTTAGGAAGCAATGGTCCCCATTGCGTGCAAAGCCTCCATGAGGTAAGGAAATTTCGATTGACCCTGGTCCCTAGTGAAGGCGTTGGCCTACTTTGACAACTCGATATAATTGTAGCCTCTATTCACGAGTGTTCTTGATCTGTGTGTCCATGATTTGATTAGTTGTGGCATGTTCAATGCAGTCCGGGTTGATCTATGCTAGTGTGAGTTTTTCTACAATGTTATATGTGTCCAACAATGGTGGAAAGCATGGCCAAAGCTGATCTACATTGAACACTGGCTGCAGACCAAGGAACGGTCAGATGCTGAGCTCGAAATAATTATCATTGACAACCTTGGTGATGGTGTATGGCCCATATCAGAGTGGGTGAAGCTTGTAGTGGGGTCTAGCAAGGGCTCTTTCTACAAATGTAGCCAAATTTTGTCGCCCACCTAGAACTTATGCGACACTCAATGTTGATCATGGTGCTGATTGTACTTAGCATTGGCTCTGTCCAATATATCATGGACCTATTGGAGGGTGTGTTAAATGCGCTCAATGAAGTTGTTAGCCCTTTCAACTTCAGACTGAACGTGAGTTGAATCTACCTGAGTCATTGCAAATGGTATGGCCACATCAATGGAGCATAATGGCTTAAATCCCATCCCTACCTAAAAGGGGATGTGGCCTATTGAGCTATGGATAGCTTTGTTGTAGTTATGTTGGACATAGGGGAGAGTTTCATCCCATGTGCGTGGACGCTTCAAGTTGTACACACACAAAATGTGTACGATCATCCTGTTGACAACCTTTGTTTAGCCATCAATTTAGGGATGGAAAGTCATGGACTTAGTAATTTTTGTATCCAATGTCGACCAGAGAGTTGACTAAAATGCACTCAGGAATCTATTGTCCTAATATGAGACAATGGACCATGCGATCCCAAAGTGTACCCACACTCGCTCAAAGAAGAGCTTAGAAGTGGCCTCTGTTGTGATACTCTTCTTGGAGGCCACCATGATGGCCGTCTTAGAGAATCTATCGATGACCATGAAAATGCAATGGTTGTCGTGCTTAGTAGAAGGAAGGCCCGACATGTAATCCATGGAGACAGATTCCCAAGGTCGGCTAGGAGTAGGTTGATCTATGTGGATATTGGTGGCCACCTACCAAGTTCACTTGTACCCCCACCATTGTTTCTTTCAGTTTTTTAGTTTCCTTAATTGTAGCCCAGTTTACTATTTTTAGCAGTTTTTCGGGTCCTAAACTTCCGGAGCCGTTTTGAGGCCCTAAATGACATTTTTTGGGAAAACTGGGTGCAACATGGGTCCATGGACCCAAGTTTCTCTTCCCAAAGATGTAGTTCTCAAATAGATCTTTCTAACGAGATATTGTGCTCGTCAAACGGAGATCGTATGCCAAAGTTACGACCCCAGGAAGTTGATGTAACAATTTACCCAAACGGGGCCCACAGTTTGGCGTTTCATCTTATAGGGTTAGGTTTTTGGATGTTAAGGGTTTTCCATTATTTCTCAACAATAAATAGGCCTTTGAGCCTCATTGTAACACAGTTTAGAGGCATGTAGCCGCCACATCTCTTCTCAAAGATAAGCTACCATCGCCCTAGCTGGTTTGTTTCCAATTTTGTTTGTAAGAATATTTCAGTATTTTACATTAATGAAGTGAAGTATTATTTCCACTGCATCTCTGTGTTTATGGTTATCTCTGTAAATTTGTTGCGTTCCTGTTTAAATCCAGATTAGTGGTATCAAGGCTGTATACTTTTTCTCTATTTTTCTTTGCATGTCCCCAACGAGGTCAGGATATAAGGAGTTAGGGCTTGAACTAGTCGAACCTTTGCAAGACCAGCCTCGTAAATCCCGATAGCCTCCCATGGAGGATGAAAAGAAAGATGAGGGGGCAGGAGATCCTATCAAAATCTTGCTCGAAGAAGCCCTCGAGTGACAAAGGAATGCGATGATGGACAACTTTGCCCAAATCCTTCAGCGGCTACCCACGGGCAATGCATCGGCTTCCAACAGCGACTCTGGAAACGCCACACCATTTAAGGTACAAGTTAATTTTGAAATCCCCATATTCGAGGGTCAGATAGACAAAGATGCTGTCGATAAATGGTTAAATCTGCTAGAGGGTTATTTTTTTGTTCATGATTTTCCCAGTTGAGAAAAAATTATTTTCACTCTTCTCAAAGTAGCCCCCCACGTCAAGTACTGGTGCAAAACCTACTGTGAGCAGAAGGATGAAAGTACAGGCTCATTGTTTTCAGCCACACCCACTTGGTATTCATTCTGAGATGCCATCAAGGGGCAGTACAACCCTGTCAGAAGCTATGAGGATCAATACATAAAGTGGACCACGTTGTAGCAGGGAAGGGACAAAGATGTGTAGGAGTTTACCAATATTTTCCATACCCTTCGCACAAAGTTGGGTATCAACGATTCAGAGCAGCATTTGATACTCAAATACAATGGCTTCCTGCACAAGTACATCCAGGAAGAATAGAATTCCTGAGCATCCCCTCGCTCGGCACGACATACTGATATGTCATCAAGGTCGAGCAAAATTTTAAACAAAAGAAGCGAGACTTTGGATCTGCGAATCCGAAGCAAGGGAAAGGTGACCCCAGACCGCAGAACAAAAGACAAATCCAAGGCAGGGCAGCCAAAGACAACCCACCAAAGCTGCAAGCAAAGAACAGCGTCGGGAAGCCAAAAAAGGACACAAGAAAGTGGTGTGAGTTCCATAAGAGCTCCACTCACAACACAAGTGAGAGTCGGGCCAAATAGTCACTGGTGACCGAGCTAAAGGTTTCAGAACTAGATGCATGTTCTGACTCTGAGTCAGAACCTGACAAGGGGAATGACAAAGGGAAGCAGATTATCGATGCGGAGCCCAACGCCACCATTGCCACCACAAAGATCTAGAAGGAGGAACCCGAAGATCCAGAGGAGGAGGAGCGTCTCTTCCACTCCCAGATGTGGGTAAAGGGTTCCCCGCTACAGTTCATTATCGATAGCGGGAGCCAAAAGAACCTCATTTCGGTAGAGGTCGTGAAGAGGTTGAGATTACCAACCACAACACATCCATAACCGTACACCATTGGGTGACTTCACCAAGGACGGGATCTTCGTGTGAGCCAACAATGTCGCCTTCCATACAACATCAATCCCTTCACAGATGAGGTATTGTGTGAAATTGCTCCCCTTGAAGTTTGTGATGTATTATTAAGACAACCTTACTTGTGGAAGTGACATGTTGTGTATGAATCAAGGCCCCGTGTTGTTATTGTTACTTTCATACATTAGTTGTACAGGATACTGGAGGTAGCACCGCCTACCGCCATCTCTTTGATTACTACAAAACAATGCAGTAAGCTCGTCTCCAAAACCAGGAAATTTGTTTTCTTGATGATACGCCCTAAAGGAAAGAAGAAGGCAGTGGCCACAACCTCCAGACACGGCCCCTCCGCATGACAACTATAGATGGACAAGGTCATGGAGGAGTATGAGGACATATTCACCTCCCCTGTCGGGGTTCCTCTGCATTGTTAGGTCAAGCACTCCATCGATCTGACGCCAGGTGCGCTACTACCCAATGGACCAATCTATCGGCGCTCCGTTCTAGAGAATGATGAAATCAAGAGGTAGATTCAGGAGCTATTGCAGAAAGGTCACATCTATCCGAGTTCATCGCCTTTTGGGATCCCGATCATGTTGGTATAGAAGAAGGATGGGACTTGGAGACTCTATATTGACTATCGGGCACTGAACAAGATCACTGTCTGCAATAGGTACCCGATCCCATGGACTGATGAACTCTTGGACCAACTGAAGGGGGAAAAATATTTCAGCAAGATCAATTTGAAGTCAAGATATCACCAGGTACCAATCGAACCCTCCGATGTGTCGAAGACTGCCTTCAAAGCCAAGGAGGGCCTTTTCGAATGGTTGGTTATGCCTTTCGGATTGACGAATGCTCCTACAACCTTCATGAGGCTAATGGATGACATCTTGTGGCCATTCACCAACTCATTTGTAGTGGTATACTTGGATGACATCCTGATCTTCAGCCAGAGTTGGGAAGAGCACCTCCTCCACATCCGATAGGTTCTCCAAACACTGCGACAACAAAAGTTATGTTCCAATTTGGAGAAATGCACTTTTGGCATGACCCAAGTTTAGTATCTAGGATACATTATTGACGACCACAGGTTACATGTGGATCCATCCAAGATTCAAGTCATTTGAGATTGGCCATCTCCAGCCACTCTGACAGAGCTCCGCAGCTTTCTAGGTCTTGCCAACTTCTACCACAGGTTCGTGTTAGGATTTTCTCATATCACTTGGCCCTTGAGTCAAGTCACGAAGGGAGGAGCGAAAGAAAAATTCTTTTGGTCTGAATCTCAATAGAAGGCATTCATAGAGTTGAAATATCACCTCTGCATGACACCAGTGCTCGCATTACCAGACTTGCAACAACCATGTGAGATTGAGACAGATGCCTCTGACTATGTTATTGGGGCAGTCCTCACTCAACACCGTCATCCAATGGCATATCACAGTGAGACACTTTCAAACACAGTCCGAAAGTATCCCAATTATGACAAAGAGATGTATTCCATTATGCAGGCCTTCTGACAATGGAAGCATTAAATTTTAGGGAAGGAAACGGTCATCCACACAGACCACCAACCCCTGCAGTTCATATAGACCTAAGGGAAATTGCAGAATGATCGCCATCGGAAGTGGTCCACATACCTGCAATAGTTCCATTTGAAAAACAAGTATAAGAAGGGTAGCACCAATAATGTTGCAGATTGCCTTAATCGACTACTAATCATGGCATTAACCACTATGCTCAACTCTTGTGGGCATGAGACTTCTGATTGGCCACTTCTCTACAAAAATGACCCAGAATTCGGCCACACATACCAGACACTCTTGGAGGGTCATCATGTTCTAGATTTTCACCTCCAGGATGCCCTGTTATGCCAACCAGGTCACCTTTGTGTTCCTTCAAGCGAGCGTGGAGAGATGATTTGGGAAGCACACTACAGTCGGGCTGCTAGACATTTTGGGGTTGAGAAAATGGTGGCAGTACTGCAAAAGTATTTCTATTGGCCGAATCTTCGACAGGATGTCGGGAACATTAGATCATGTACTGTTTGTGCCATTGCTAAAGCGACCATCAAGAAGCAAGGCCTCTATACCCCACTACCTACCCCTAGTCGACCTTGGGAATCCATCTCCATGGATTAAATGTCAGGCCTTCCTTCCACTAAGCATGGAAATGATTGCTTTTTTGTGGTCGCCAACAGGTTCTCGAAGATGACCATTCTAGCTTCCTGCAAGAAGAATATCACAGCAGAAGCCACTGCTAAACTCTTCTTTGAATGAGTTTGGGTACACTTTGGGGTCCCACAGTCTATCATCACAGATCGAGACAGCAAGTTCCTCAGTACATTTTGGCCCAGTCTCTGGTCGATGCTCGACACCAAACTCACTAAGTCCACAGCTTTCCATCCTAAAACTGATGACCAGATAGAGGTTGTCAACAGGATGATCGTACACATTTTGTGCATGTACAACTCAAAGCATCCATGCACATGGGAAAAGAGCCTCCCCTATGTTCAGCACAGCTACAACCGAGCTCTCCATAGCTCGACTGGCCATAGCCCTTTTCAGGTGGGCTTGAGATTCCAGCCACTATGTCCCATTGATGTTGCCATGCCATTTGCAGTTACTCGCGTAGATTCAGCTCATGTCCAGTCCGAAACAGATAAGGCACACAGCTTCATTGAGGACATCCAACATATTCGCCAACAATTCCATGACATTCTGGAGAAATCAAATTCCAAGTAAAAGCAGTGACATGATCAACATCGGGTGCCACACAAGTTTCAGGTGGGCGACAAAGTCTGGTTGCATTTGCAAAAGGAACGCCTTACCGGAGCCTATCAAAAACTCAGACCACTCCGATATGGTCCTTACACCATTACCAAGGCTGTGGGAGACAATGCATTTGAGCTCAGCATTCCCTCTTTCCTTGGCCTGCACCCAATGTTCAATGTGGACTGCCTTCAGCCATACTTTCCACTATTACTAGACACATCCGACATTGCAGAACAACTCACACCGGTAGAGTTAAATCCAGATTGTATGGAACAAGCTACAACTGATCGGATCATGGACACACAGATCAAGCACACTCACCAACAGAATATCCAATTGTATCAAGTTGTCAAAGCAGGCCAACTCCTTCACTAGGGCAAGTGGCTCACCAAGGACCAAGTTCAACAAAATTTTCCTCATCTGATGGAGGAACTCAATGCAATGGGGACCATTGATTCCTAAGCAGGAGGAATGATCCAGGTGGATATTGGAGGCCACCTGCCAAGTCCACTTGGACCCCCACCATTGTTTCTTTCAACTTTTCAGTTTCCTTAATTGTATCCCAGTTTACTATTTTTAGCCGTTTTTCGGGTCCTGAACTTCCGAAGCCATTTTGAGGCCCTAACGGACGTTTTTTGGGAAACTTAGGTGCAACATGGGTCGCTCTTCCCAAATTTGTAATTCTCGAATAGATCTTTCTAACGAGATACTGTGCGCTTCAAACAGAGATCGTATACCAAAGTTAGGACTCCGGGAAGTTGATGTACCAATTTACCCAAACGAGGCCCACATTTTGGCGTTTCATCTTCTAGGGTTAGGTTTTGGGATGTCAAGGGTTTTCCATTGTTTCTCAACAATAAAAATGCCTTCAAGCCTCATTGTAACACAGTTTAGAGGCATGTAGCCACCACATCTGTTCTCAAAGATAAGCTACCATCGCCCTAGCTAGTTTGTTTCCAATTTTGTTTGTAAGCATATTTTAGTATTTTACATTAATGAAGTGAAGTATTGTTTCTACTACATCTCTTTGTTTATGGTTCTCTCTGTAAATTTTTTGCATTCTTGTTTAAGTCCGGATCAGTGGTATCAGAGCGGTCTGCCTTTTCTTTGTTTTTCTTTGCATGTCCCCAACGAGGTCGGGATATAAGGAGTTAGGGCCTGAACTGGTCGAACCTTTGCAAGACCAACCTCGCAAATCCTGACGGCCTCCCATGGTGGATGAAAATAAAGACGAGGGACCAGGAGATCCTATCAAAATATTGCTCGAAGAAGCCCTCGAGCGACAAAGGAACGCAATGATGGACAACTTTTCCCAGATCCTTCAGCGTCTACCAAGGGGCGACGCATTGGCTTCAAACAGCTACTCTGGAAATGCCACACCATTTAAGGTAAAAGTTGATTTTGAAATCCCCATATTCGAGGGTCAGATAGACGTAGATGCCTTCGATAAATGGTTAAATCTACTAGAGAGTTATTTTTCTGTTCATGATTTTTCCAGTCGAGAAAAGATTATTTTCACTCTTCTCAAAGCAGCCCCCCACATCAAGGACTGGTGCAAAACCTACTCCGAGCAGAAGGATACAGGCTCATTGTTTTCAGCCTCACCCACTTGGGATTCATTCCGAGATGCCATCAAGGGGCAACACTACCCTGTCGGAAGCTATGAGGATCAATACATAAAGTGGACCACGCTACGGTAGGGAAGGGACCAAGATGTGCTGGAGTTTACCAATATTTTCCATACCCTTTGCACAAAGTTGGGTATAAATGATTCAGAGTAGCATTTGATACTCAAATACTGTGGCTACCTGCATAAGTACATCCAGGAAGAATAGAATTCCTGAACATCCCCTCTCTTGGCATGGCATACCAATATGTCGTCAAGGTTGAGCAAAATTTTAAATAGAAGAAGCGAGACTTTGGATCTACAAATCCGAAGCAAGGGAAAGGTGCCCCCAAACCGTAGAACAAAGGACAAAGCCAAGGCGGGGCGGCCAAAGACAACCCACCAAAGCTGCAAGCAAAGAACAACATCGTGAAGCTGAAAAAGGACGCAGGAAAGTGGTGTGAGTTCCATAAGAGCTCCACTCACAACATAAGTGAGTGTTGGGCCAAATAGTCACTGGTGGCCGAGCTAAAGGTTTCAGAATCGTATGCATGTTCCAACTCTGAGTCGTAACCTGACAAGGGGAATGACAAACGGAAGCAGATTATTGATGTAGAGCCCAATGCCACTGTTGCCACCATGAAGATCCAGAAGGAGGAACCCGAAGATCCAAAGGAGGAGGAGCATCTCTTCCACTCCCAGATGTGGGCAAAGGGCTCCCCGCTACAGTTCATTGTCAATAGTGGGAGCCAAAAGAACCTCATTTTGATAGAGGTCATGAAGTAGCGAGGATTACAAACCACAGCACATCCACAACTGTACACCATCTGGTGGCTTCACCAAGGACGGGATCTTTGCATGAGCCAACAATGTCGCCTTCCATACAACATCAAGCCCTTCACGAATGAGGTATTGTGTGAAATTGCTCCCCTTGAAGTTTGTAATGTATTATTAGGAAAACCTTACTTGTGGAAGCGACATGTTGTGTATCAATCAAGGCCCGTGCTGTTATTGTTACTTTGGGAAATAACTTGTATAGGATACCAGAGGTAGCACCGCCTACCACCATCTCTTTGATTACTACAAAACAATGCAATAAGCTCTTCTCCAAAACTGGCAAATTTGCTTTCCTGATGATATGCCCTCAAGGAAAGAAGAATATGGTGGCCACGACCTCCAGACAGGGCCCCTCCGCATGACAACTACAGATGGACAAGGTCATGGAGGAGTACGAGGATATCTTCACCTCCCCCGCAGGGGTTCCTCTACACTATCAAGTCAAGCACTCCATCGATCTGACCCCAGGTGCACCACTGCCCAATGGATCAATCTATCGGCACTCTGTTCTAGAGAATGATGAAATCAAGAGGCAGATTCAGGCACTGATACAAAAAGGTCACATCCGTCCAAGTTCATCGCCCTGTGGGAGCTCGATCATGTTGGTACAAAAGAAGGATGGGAATTGGAGACTCTGTATTGACTATCGGGCATTGAATAAGATCATTGTCTGTAATAGGTACACGATCACATGGATTGATGACCTCTTGGACCAAAGAAAGGGAACAAACTATTTCAGCAAGATCGATTTGATGTCAGGATATCATCAGGTACCAATCGAGCCCTTCGATGTGTGGAACACTACCTTCAAAGCCAAGGAGAGCCTTTTCGAATGGTTGGTTATGCCTTTCGGATTAACGAATGCTCCTACAATCTTCATGAGGCCAATGGATGACATCTTGCGACCATTCACCAACTCATTTTTAGTGGTATACTTGGATGACATCCTGATCTTCAGCCAGAGTTTGGAAGAGAACCTCCACCACATCCAACAAGTTCTCCAAACACCGCGACAACACAAGTTATGTGCCAATTTGGAGAAATGCACTTTTGGAATGACCTAGGTTTAGTATCTAGGATACATATTGATGAACAGGTGGTACATGTGGATCCATCCAAGATTGAAGTCATTCGAGATTGGCCATCTCCAACCACTCTGACAGAGCTCCGCAACTTTCTAGGTCTTGCCAACTTCTACCACAGGTTCGTGTTGGGATTTTCTCATATCACTTGGCCCTTGAGTCAAGTCACCATTGAGTACTGGAGAAGGTATGTTATTATCATTTATTTTGTCATCTTTTCTTTAAAACTCATAACCTCTTTGCATCATGAACTTGGTAAATAATAAGAAATTATGATAAAATCTATGGGATTTGTATGTAACGCAAAATAACTAATAATTGTCCTTTCCTTATGCAGGAAAAGGAGAAAACAGAAGATTGTCGTCCCAAGGGAAAAGACAGGACAAATTTAACTGTTGTCCCTTTGACAGGGAACCACATGCAAAAAAGGCGATCCAAATTGGAGTGTATCAGCCAGGAAAGGGAAAAGGAGATACCAAATCGGTGCAAGAGAAAAAGATAATAACTGAGAATTAATAGTCTAGTGAATCCCTCAAGATCTTTTGATCTTGAGGGATTGCTATTGTTGTGGGGAAAAATGCCTATGCAGGACGATCCTATCCACCTAAGGTGTGACAGTACCTTAGCAACAAACGAATACAGCTACTTCAGTTTCTTCCTTTATGAAATGTGAAAGAGGGGAGATTGGTAGACTTACCGTTGTCTTCCGGTTGTCCCTCGATCTATATCCTCTTCTCTTTGGGTGTCCACAGCTACTTGCCTCCTCGCTTGCTCAAGAGAACAGCTACTTGATTTCCATGAGATCACAAGAGAACAGCTACGTGTGACAAGAGAACAGCTACTTGCGACAAGAGAAGGACACAACACAAAGGCAAATATACATATTCATAAATGATTCAGGATTAGAAGTAAATCAAATATACCAATGCAAATCATACAAAATACACCAGCATATAGGAAAGAACCAAGAAGCTTTATTGATTGATAAACAAGGTTCAGGAAGAGATACAACCCATAGGGCTCCAACCCAGCATCTCCTTCCCAGCAGAATGGAATTCCTTCTTCAACCCCTTTCAAAGCATAAACACCCAATGATCCAACCACAAACCAACAACAATTCTTTGCAATCACAATATTCCCGCCTCCTTTGACCTCATGGAGAGAGATCTATATAAAGGAGTTGTGGAGAGAGGATGAGTCAGCTTGAGGCTGGTATGAAACTGACTAGTGTCCTCTCCCACTTCAGTTCTTGAGTCCACTTGGAGGTTCTTGCTTCCACTTGGAGATTTGGAACCTCTTACTCATCACCAGTCGAATTCCCTGACCCAAGTGTCATTTTGGAAGCTTCCTGGGCATTGACACCTTGAGAAATGAGTCTGCCACTTTTCCAGATACGCTCAGCGCATGTAGCCTTCTTTGCAGTTGACATTCAACGCAGGTAGACAGTGGAGCAGCTGACATTCAGCGCAGATGCTCAGTGGAGCAGTTGACATGATCCAGAAATGGCCTGTTTTTTAGTGTTTTCAGGTGGAGAACTTCAGTGAATTGCTGTGGTTTGCTGGCCTTGTTCCTCTAGGGGTAGGAACAACATGTTTAGGGACTTTGGATCCCTTAATTATTGACATTTCATGCTCAGTGATGCAAGGCACAAAAATGTCTATAACAGCTGCCCCCTAAAGTATGAGGCCGTTTATCGGGTGAAATGCTTTATCCAGGGGAGTCCGAAGTTCATCCATTTGCTAGGAGGAGACCTGTAATAAGATACAATACAATACATTATGATTCATACTGCTTTCATGATCTAGCTGAGGCAGGCATTCCCATGCTCAGCTTTATAAATACATTTTGGTACATAGAACAGACGATCGTCTGATGGTAGACTGATAATTCTGGCGAAACTATCATCCTTTGAGTAGGATCATCATCTGCTGCAATGATGTACATGTCAAATGTCTTTATTTTCCTGAATATATATCGCAGCCCGGATGGATGAAACTAGATCCGGGGTCTTCAAACTCGTTCGATCTTCACTCTAAGTACAAGTCGATCCATGTGAGAATTGCGCTGAAGTCGAACATGGAAAGACATCGCTTGATTACCGGTCAATGATGTAAACCGTTAACAAGCGCGAGAGGAATCACCGATAATGATAATGACCCTCGAGGTACTGCAGTACAATTCACGTGGTGTGAATAAAGGACTTGGCGTCGAACACCACGCAAAATCTTCTGGTCGAAGGTCATTGATGTATACCTGTCGCCGGAAGTGAGAAACTTGCCATTGAGGCATGCAAGCTTCAAAGTACTGAGGGGGTTGTTCCTAGGTCAACTTCTTGGATAATGAGCTGATGTCGACAAGAAGCGATCCGTCAAAGGAGGGCCTTAATGAATCCCACATCAGTGACACGGAACGGAGCTAATGATTTTAATGGAGGTGAAAACAATCTGTAACATATGATTCAGGGTGGCGGTCATGAAATGGATGAAGGATAATGTATGGCAGTGGATGGGACCTGGTTGACTCTTTCTGAACGACTTCTCTTGAACATATGGCGACACTGATGCGATGGATTGGTAGCATTACCCCAAGTATGGATGGTGTGGCAAGACCATGGTGATGTGACCGGCAAATGAAACAACCCAACCCAATGTGGTACGGAAGAAAAGTGTCATGTTCAAGAGCGACCTGCTACCATCAAAGACTTCTTGATTTTTCCCAATTTTTCCCCAGTCATTACTGACCAGTACCTCTTTATTTTTGTCAAGCTTGAGGAGGATAACATATGCTTGTTCTATAACCTGCCCTTCGGGCAAGCCCATCGCTATGTTTTAACGAGCCTAGCGATAGTGTAACTCGTTCTCGTCTAAAGACAAGTTTGTCGCTATTTAATGATTTTAGCGAGTCTAACGACAAGGAAAACTCGGCCCTTTTCATTTTTAGAGAGTCTGAAAAGGTACATAAAGTTAACTCCAAAATTCCTTTTTTGTCATCTAATCCCTTAAGTCCGAAAAAGTATAAAACAATACAGAAGGGATGAGTTTTCGATAGTTTTAACGAGCCGAACAAAACAAGCGCTCGATCGTTTTGTGCAATAATCCCTCAGGTCCAAAAAGATTAAAATCTAGAGGAGCGATAGCTCTTCCGGTCGTTTAACGAGCTGGAAGGCCAAAACTCGGCAATCTTTTCATATTTTACGAGTCAATTGAAAAGAGCTTAAAGAAGACTCGTCTTTCGAGGAACGAGTGATGAACAGGGTTAGCAGCTGATTCCAGGTACAGGTTGGAATTTTCCAATCATGGCAGTGTCACAAGGATGGCTAGGTGAAATCACTCTTCGCAGCTGTTCCTCAAAATGGGTAAACAATCATATGGAGGTAAACGATCGGCCAAATGAAAAGTGGAGGTGACGGTACACAAACACGACCAAGGCTTTTATGGTTGATCAGGTTACATATTCAATGGTTATTTACCGGGATGGGTTTATTTTTTAACGAGCTTGAATGCGCCGCTAAAACTGCTCAAGCTTATGTTTATTTTTTAACGAGCATGAACTATGCTGCTAAAACTGCTCGGATCTCGCTTTTCTATTTTTTAACGAGCATAAATTCCGCGGTAAAACTGCTCGATATACCAGTCATATGATAAGATTGTCTCATGGGAGATTGCTATTTTTTATGGAGCTTCATCTCCCTACGCTTTGCTCCACATCCTTTCTTTATGCAAGTTCGGAAACGGCTAACCCAAAAAACAGATAAATAACCGCTCTTTGCTTGCACTCCAAAAGGTTTGCATGCCCCCAGGTATAAAATACAATTTCAAGGTTTCCCCTCCTCCTTCTCACCTCTGCTTTTCTTTGGGTGTTCACAGCTACTTGTCGTCTTGCTAGTCCAGTTTCAACGGGTCTATATGAGGTCACAAGAGAGCAGCTACTTGTCTTCTCGTTAGCCCAACTTTCAATAGATTTTTGCAAGATCGCAAGAGAACAGCTACTTGCGACAAGAGAGCAGCTACTTGCGACAAGAGAAGAACACTACTCAAAGACAAAACATTTGTTTTACTGAGGGAGGCCTACCTCTTTCAGGTTACCTAAAGATTGTCTCGTTAGTCAAAACACTTCCTTGGCTTACCTTTTTCAGGTTACCTAAAGATTGTCTCGTTAAACAAAACACTTCCTCGGCAATGCCTACCGAAATAGACAAAGGTGAGCGACGGGTCCCGTCCTCTCACATAACTTTGACAAAAGAATCTTTTTCCAGAACAACCCTCTTTCCTCCACGGACGGGGTACGGACTAGTCATATTCTCCCGCGGAAACCTACCTTATACCCAAAGTTCTCTGCCGAAGCAGACCAGGACGCATGCCCCCTGGGTTCCAGTCATATCCTCCCGGATTACTCGCGCTCATCAGGAGGACGGACCGTGGGTTGAGACACTTCTTGCGTGAATAGACCATTTAGGGATGGTATATGACTATTTGCGATGCATGATCCGGGAAACGAAAGTTGGTCCACGAGCTTGACCATTCTTCCTTCATGCGGAAAACACATTACTCTAAAGAGTGAGGAGACTACAGCTCCCATGCAATATATATAGTCTCGTCCAAGGAGTAGGTTATAATCCAAGGGTCCTTGAACGACCATCACGTTCATTTGAACGGTCTTCCCTTTCAATGTTACGGGCACATTGGGGAGGATCCCTAAAGGGCGACTGGTTCCCTTATCAAAGCCTGATAGATTTCTCATTTCAGGCAAAAGCGCAGGCGAACCAAGCGCTTTCCAAGCAATAGAGGAAAGGATACTCACAGATGCCCCTTCATCAATAACTGTACCAGCCATTACCATTCTGTATATTTGGACAATAATTCTGAATGGTATGCTAGCTGGCAAGCGGGGTCTGCCTAGTTGGTTCCAGTCAAAGGACACAACCAGGTTGCTTGGTGGTGGGACCGAGTAAACAACCGGATAGCGCTCTGATGAACTTCCTTCCTGCGATAAAGGAATGGTGGCATTGCCCCCTTGATCATCAGAGTCAGTGCTGATGAAGAGAATTTGGACGGTGTCGTCTTTACTCTCCTCTATGATGGTGTCATTCGAAGATAGAGCCTCTGAAGGCAAAACCGGGTCAACTGCCGTTTCAACCTTTAGACTTTCGTCAAGTATGGATTCAGACGGTTCATCTTCAATGACAGGTGCTTCGGCTGACCACCTCGGCGGGTCAACCGGATTCTCAACTAGCGAGGGACTTGGCAAGAGTTTTTGATATCCAGGAGGAAGATTCGCTCGTAATATCGGGCGATCTTCCAGAACTCTTTTCGCCTCATCTAAGAAGGGACAACGGTGGATGGTGTGATCGCCTTCACACAGTCTGCAGGGAAATTTAGCTTTCCCGCTCTGTCCTGGAGCTTCACTCCCACTAGTTGACGGTGAACAATCGACATGGCTATCAGAGGTCGATGCTACCGAATTGTGCAAACGGGGGGACCAGTCTCTTAGTATCCGGGGGATACATGGACAATCTCTATGGAAGTGGTCTCCCCTGCATATGACGCATGGCGATTTAGGCCTTACGAGTGTTGTGTGTGGATTTTTGTTAGATGACGCTTGTTTGCCCCCAGTCGCCTTAGGCTCCTTCTGCTTCTTTTCTTTCTTCTTCTTCTCCTTCTTCTCCTTAGGAACTCGGTTCTTTGAACGACCAGTTCCATCAAGCGAAGAGGAAGGAGGAGAGGAAGATGAAGTGGAAGGCTGGTGGGCAACTCTTGTCTGATCTAACTGTTGACTTGACTGTTCAGGAATGGTGGTATTCTGAACGACATTAGTTGAAAAGAGCCATACTGGTAGGCCAATTGTCAGTCCTGGAAGCGACAATGTGGCCATGTGGGGCGCACCAACATCTCCCCAAGAGGAGAAAGGACTAGGATTTCCATCAAGGGGAACTCCTTGTTTGGTGTGCTCCATCTTTTCAACCTAAAGATCAACGCGAGAATAAGGGTGATTGTTCCGTTTAAAATAAATTGTTAACGACGCTTTAGACACAACTTGCTTTTTCAGTTTTAAAAAGTCGAGAAAAAGCTAAAGATGACTCTAGTCTCCTTCGATGTTTTAACGAGCCCGAAGTGACAAATGCTCGGATTGACTTTTTTTGTTATAGAGTCTGAAAAAGGCCAAAAGAAATTGCTCTGGAGATCTAGGCAGAGGGTGTGCCAAACTTTTCGCAAAACCACAGAATACTTTTTACGGTACGGGTGGTCGATCTTCGTGAATGCTGTGTTCACTGCATTGCGATCAGTAGGGCGGCCGACACGGCTTCCTAAGGATAAAGGATATATGCCTATAGGGGTCTCCCAATATATACGCGACGGTACGTGGGAGCACAAGTCCGTATTAGTGCTATCGTCCCTCAGGAGGAATCACCCACCTTCTTAGAGATCGACAGTCACTACGTTTAACGACGCCGGAACACGTCTCTACCTAGACCTCTATGTTGTGCGTTATGTTGCAAAGCGTTGTTAGGTTCATTCAATATATTTTAAGTTGATCTTTTTAAAGTTTGTCTTTCAAGATCACCACGAGATGTATGGTACAAATTCCTAAATGCAGTCTAAGATGATAAGCAAGCTTTATAATCTTTCAACTTTGAAAATCCTAGCTACTAAGGGAAAAGAGAGCGACTATCTTTTCTCAAAGAGCAATCAGCACACTCTAATGCACTCTTCCTAAATCAAACATGCAAACTCATCAAAATGCAAATGCACAATGCAGGTGTTTGTTTTCCACTTTCTTAGTATAAATGCCTACAAAGAAAGCTTTTTGTACAACTTCGAATTTGCTTTTAAATGACTGAAAAATAAACAAGTTTTCTTTTTCCAAAATCAGCAAGGGTAGAAGAGATTACAATCACTTTGCGATTTTTCGAAAGGAACACTCGTTTCGACACTTAAAAGTGACAAATCCAAACCAATAAGCAAAAGCAAATGATAATCAAACTGTAAACAGCCAATGAACTCTCTCCTAAGATCACAATCAATCAACCAATCAGATCTGAATCAAGGGCTACAGGATGACTATTTTGCTCATGCAAAGGAAAACTGTAAATGACGCCACAAACACATAAAAACACTTACAGTATTTTTGTACAAAAATGAGGCGGAATTCAAGCAAAGAAAAGGGGTTATCAGACTGATACCTATGCTGGTTAAAGGCTGCAAAAACAGAGATCAAAACAGGGCAAAAGACAGCAAGGAACCCCAGCTGCACAAGGCCACACTGGTTCAGCGCAAGTGTAACACTGTCAGTTTGACATTCAGCGCAGGTAGCCTTCACGGGACCTGCGTTGAAATGCAGACTGCCTTCACAGTGTCTGCGCTGAAAGGAGAAACTCTCGTTTCTCTTGGTTTCCGGGTCATAAAATGCTCAAAAATCAACTGTTTCAGGCCAAATCAGAAACACAAGCAAGGTATAAACAGAGGGATGCTTTGAGAGGGTACTAAAGACTATCACAAAGGATCATCAAGTCATTTGTGAGTCCATTGTTGAGATCATAGACAAAAATCCAGTGAAGGATCAAGGCAGCAACATTCTACTTTGCAAAGCAGTTCGATTGTTGCCGTTGGGTCTATAAAGTAAACAATGATGTAAACACAAACAAAATGACTAAAACAAAGTTCTTCCCCAGCGGAGTCGCCAATTTGTTGTGGGGAAAAATGCCTATGCAGGACGATCCTATCCACCTAAGGTGTGACAGTACCTTAGCAACAAACGAATACAGCTACTTCGGTTTCTTCCTTTATGAAATGTGAAAGAGGGGAGATTGGTAGACTTACCATTGTCTTCCGGTTGTCCCTCGCTCTATATCCTCTTCTCTTTGGGTGTCCACAGCTACTTGCCTCCTCGCTTGCTCAAGAGAACAGCTACTTGATTTCCACGAGATCACAAGAGAACAGCTACCTGTGACAAGAGAACAGCTACTTGCGACAAGAGAAGGACACAACACAAAGGCAAATATACATATTCATAAATGATTCAGGATTAGAAGTAAATCAAATATACCAATGCAAATCATACAAAATACACCAGCATATAGGAAAGAACCAAGAAGCTTTATTGATTGATAAACAAGGTTCAGGAAGAGATACAACCCATAGGGCTCCAACCCAACATCTCCTTCCCAGCAGAATGGAATTCCTTCTTCAGCCCCTTTCAAAGAATAAACACCCAATGATCCAACCACAAACCAATAGCAATTCTTTGCAATCACAATATTCCCACCTCCTTTGACCTCATGGAGAGAGATCTATATAAAGGAGTTGTGGAGAGAGGATGAGTCAGCTTGAGGCTGGTATGAAACTGACTAGTGTCCTCTCCCACTTCAGTTCTTGAGTCCACTTGGAGGTTCTTGCTTCCACTTGGAGATTTGGAACCTCTTACTCATCACCAGTCGAATTCCCTGACCCAAGTGTCATTTTGGAAGCTTCCTGGGCATTGACACCTTGAGAAATGAGTCTGCCACTTGTCCAGATACGCTCAGCGCAGGTAGCCTTCTTTGCAGTTGACATTCAACGCAGGTAGACAGTGGAGCAGTTGACATTCAGCGCAGATGCTCAGTGGAGCAGTTGACATGATCCAGAAATGGCCTGTTTTTGAGTGTTTTCAGGTGGAGAACTTCAGTGAATTGCTGTGGTTTGCTGGCCTTGTTCCTCTAGGGGTAGGAACAACATGTTTAGGGACTTTGGATCCCTTAATTATTGACATTTCATGCTCAGTGATGCAAGGCACAAAAATGTCTATAACAGCTATATTAACAATTTTTTGTATCGTTGATATCTCCACTCAGATATTATAAGAAGGGGCAGCACTGCTAGCCTAGGGGACAAACTATTGTTGTTTTTGTATTTGGAACTTTGATCATCAACTCTCGTTGAAGAGCGATCCACTGTAACTCTGTTTTGAGGTTTTAATATAAATTTGGTTTTCGTTCCATCTTTGATTCTGGAGTAATCTCAAGCGGTGTGTCCCTGGAGGCTAAGGGCCCGGTCCTGGTGGAACACTTGCTCCTGTACCATTATTTCTAATTCTTATGTGGTTTTCGTTACTAGCTTTATTCAGCAATCTGATGTGTTTTTCTATTTTACATAACGGTTCTGATATATTTTGTTTATGCTCAATTGAGTAATGTTGTTCTCTATAACAGGAATGCTGTGTTGTTCATTCTGACTTTATAACACATTGTTGTTCCTTTAACCATTGATATAACATTGTTGTTCCTTACAGATTGCCATTGTTGTTCAATTACAGAGTAACAGTGTTGTACATTCATCAGTCGGTATTACTGTATTTATCTATGGTTTACACTTAACCGCGATTTTTTTTCAACTGGTGTTGTTGTTCCATTACGAATCACAATCGTTATTCTTTATAATTGTGATTTATACTTGTTGTATCGAAGTTAGATTACTGTTCCTTTTAATATTTGTGTGTGATATTCGTTTTGGTTTATTGTACATTTATATTTGATTCAAGTTGTTGTTCTATATTTTATCTCTGTTAGTTGCCGTTCTATTTCCGTTTGTTGTCTGATTTATCTTTAGAGTAAAGATTGTTACCTAATTCATGTAGGATATAATTGTTGCATTCATTTCCATAGATTAAGGTCTTTCTGTTCAATCTTGTTCATAAGACTGGTTGTTGTTCCATTTCCTATCATTTGTATTATCATTGCTTTGGTGTGCAGAATGATCTGAGACTGTAGTGAGCATTGACATATGTTGTCTAGTTCCCAGATTGATGATCTTTCCCTTGATTGTCTTTAATTACATCAGTTTACAGAGGGATGAGTTACCATTACTATACCCTTGACTGATAAACTGCTATAGCGGTTTGAGTGCATGATTTGAGTTTTAAGGTTATTTTATGTAAGTAGATCTTATTTCAAGCATCTGTTTACTCTTGTATTTAGAGCACTATACTACTAGCATTACTCTGACAAATGACCGCCTCAAACTGGGTACACTCTTTGAGATAAAAAAATCGTTCCTGGATTGATAAGTTAATGTAGGATAAATAAAGGTGAAAAAGACCCTTTTTACTACTCAACATTTTGGTGTCGTTGCCAAGGAAGAGTGTAGCCATTTGTTTCTTTTCCAGAGTGATGTAAGAACCTTCTAGGAGAGAACTGGGTTTTAAAAATGGAAGGTAAGAACCTTGTAGAAATTTTGAATAATTTGACACTTATTCATAGAGATTATCTTGATTATACACTATTGTAGAATACATGCATAATACATAACCTCCTCTACGTTGATCATCAATTTTGCAGTATTAAAAACAATGAAACATCAATCGCATGCACATATTAACAGAGTATGTAACCTGGGGAAAACATACAGCTGAAAACCCCACACTATTTGTATATTATAATGATTGAGAACATGTAACAATACATAGTACAATACTACTCACAAGTACTCAATACTATCTCCACCTGTTACACACAAACTAGCTCAGGTTTGATGCCTCAAATATCCTCCACTGTTTGCCTACCTCCACTGCGCAATCCTGCAAGAGAATAATGATGAATGGCTGAACCAAACTCGTATTTCCTTGGCTGAACCATGCAATCCTCATTGGCATTACTCAATCCCATTGATTATGCAAGATCTCATGCACAACTATAGTCACAATTGATAGCAATCTCAACCTCTAACACCTGTCTCCATTGAACTGTCCATGCATTGAGTTAACCGATGTATTCTTTAGTTGCTTTATGATTTAATAATTAGTGAATTAATTCACATCACTCATCACTAGTGTATTTGCAGTTAGACTGAATACAACTAGTTTAACCAAGTCAAACTGAACACAAATCCATCAACTCCACAATCAACTCCACCAAACTCAACCACATGAGTTCTAACTGAAGTCCTGCATGCAATAGCTCAACTGACCCACAAGAAAAGCGTATTTCCTTCTGACAGCTGCAAGTGCCACATCTGTAGCTCAAACTGAAGTGCTCCAAGAGGATAAGATAATGTTTATAGTCCAAATATTATTATGAGCTAATAATATTCGAATGTTCTATTTTTAGCCTGGCAGTCTAAAAATAGAAACCGCCCATATGTCTAAAAATAGAAGCCCATCTATTTTTACCAACATGACCAATCATCCACAAATAGCATCCTGCAACTCATAGACCATGATCCATATGTCTAAAAATAGACTTTGCGCCAAATAGCCTGCGGGCCCACTTAGTGAAGGCGACTCCTTTCCACTAAGCTCCATCATCTTGTTGCATTTTCAACACTCCCTCTCAACAAGATATGGATTATCTGCAACCCCTATCCTGCAACTCTGGAATGTTTTGCATGCAACACATTTGCCCAGTCCACTTTCTCCAACAACACTTGGAACAAAATAAAACACTCCCAATTGACCACTCTGTTGGGCTAGGAACATACTTTGATGCTGAATCTCTACCTGCTGCTGACAAGTGCTCCCTCTCTGACATCTGCGCTACTGCAACATCTCCATGCGTCTCGCACCATTGCACACTTCTCTGTGCCACCTAGCACTATCTAAAACTCTTGTGCCTCTTGCATTGCTGCAGCCTGCTAGCTATGCGCTGTCCTGGGATTCCCTACACTGTCGCTCTCTCTGCCGCTCCATCCGCATCTGTCTCTACCCAATCAGTCAGTTCCTGCTACTCCACATCAGGGCTCCCATAGCAAGGTCTCATCCAATAGGTTGGGTACCTCAAGGATCGTGCCCCTCCTCCTTGGTACGATCAATCCACATCACCCCACCTCCTACCTAGAGGTATGGTTGCATGCGATCCCTCTGCCCACCTGGCTCGAAGTTTCTCCCTACTGGAGGTCTCTACATGAGTATATGTCTCTACTCAATCTCCTCTCAGCTTCCCTTGTTATGGCTACTCCACAACCTCCTGAAGCTGCTGCACCAATCATGGCTCCTCCACAGTCATCTGAGACTTCTTCTGGCTCTGCATGTTGAGAGGTAATATATGCTCCCTCTCAACCACCAAGTCTCCATCAGTTGCCTCGCTGCTCAAGGCTTTGCATGCATCTTGAACCTCAAGAGAATACAGGTTCTTGACCCTTGAACCAATCTGCTTCACCTGTCTAGTGATGATGTGTCTAAGGAAAACCGTTCCCTTACTGAAGAATACATCATAGCCTTTGTCTTCCAGCATCGCGATCGACACCAAGTTTCTCTTTAGTCCTGGTACATACTTGACATCGGTCAAGGTAAGGCAAGCTCCATGCTCCCTCTAAAAAATAACCATGCCTACACCCGAGACACTATACTTCTCATCATTACCCATCGCTATGAGTATCTCGACATCTTTCTCCTCCAAAGTACTGAACAAACTCTTGTCACCGGTCATGCGGAAAGAAGCTCCACTGTCAAGAAACCAACCACTTCCCACCATGGATGAAACCATGCATGCGAAGAGTGTGAAATCCAACTCAAACTGTGAAGCAAGTGCCTCACCTTTAGATCCTTCCCCGGATCCCTTCTTAGATTTCTTCTTTGGGCAATTAGTATCATAATGGCCCAACTCATGACAACGAAAGCATCTCACCTTCGACTTGTCAACCTTCTTCCCATTATTGGAAGAGTTGGATTCGGAAAGAGAACCCTTCTCCTTCCCCTTCTTTGCTTTGGTGGCCAAAGTGCAATTTTCTTCATTAGATGCCTTTGATGAAGATTTGTCCCTGGTATTCCGCCTGATCTCCTCCTGCACAAGATCCGACCAAAGTCTCTCCCATCCTGACAATTTCTCCCGACCATTGACAGAGTCCTAATAGGAATGCCAACTTTTCGGAATACTAAAGAGAGCCAAGCTCACCAAGTCCTCATCATTGAGAGTCACCCCCACACTTCCCAGCTCATCCCGGCATTGGGTGAACTTCGTGAGATACCTCGGAATACTGTCTCCATTCTCACACTTAATGTTTCTGAGTTTATCCTTGAGCGCCAACTTCCTCTGGTTGCTCTTGCTTTGGACTAAATCTGTCAATGCTTTCCACATCAAGTATGGAGAAGCCTTTCCATGCAGGCTGGATACAATGTGATCCTTCGCGCCCTCCCACAGAATCCTTCGACACTTTACTATCTTCTTTTTCCAAGCCACAGCTTCAACAACATCAGTAGGTTTTGGGACTTCAGCATCTATGAAATCCTTCAACCGATTGTCATCTAACACCGCCTCCATCCTGTCTTTCCATGCAATATAATTCAAGTTGCCTTCAAGAGCATACTCCAATTGCAATCCGTTGAAATACATTTCAACTTTGACACCAAGAAAACACTGCTGCGAATTCGAATTCCACCAGCTCAAAACTCAACCACCTCTGTTTTAAAATTTGTGAGAACAAAGTATTTCTCATACAAAGATTGACTGTATGGGCTTTTACCGAATATCTCACCTTCCAAAAGAAGGATGAATCTAGAGGCTACCTAGCCCGATTACAAACTCTGCCTGAAGAATAAAATGTAAACACTTTCTGAATAATAGATCTGATGATCAACTACTTTGATACCATGTAGAAATTTTGAATAATTTGACACTTATTCATAGAGATTATCTTGATTATACACTATTGCGGAATACATGCATAATACATAACCTCCTCTACGTTGATCATCAATTTTGAAATATTAGAAACAATGAAACATCAATCGCATGCGCACATTAACACAGTATGTAACCCGGGGAAGGCATACAACTGAAAACCCCACACTATTTGTATATTATAATGATTGAGAACATGTAATAATACATAGTACAATACTCCTCACAATTACTCAGTATTATCTCCACCTATTACACACAAACTAGCTCAGATCTGATACCTCAAATCTCCTCCACTGTTTGCCTACCTCCACTGCGCAATCCTACAAGAGAATAATGATGAATGGCTGAACCAAACTCGTATTTCCTTGGCTGAACCACGCAATCCTCATTGGCATTACTCAATCCCATTGATTATGCAAGATCTCATGCACAACTATAGTCACAACTGATAGCAATCTCAACCTCTAACACCTGTCTCCATTGAATTGTCCATGCACTGAGTTAACTGATGTATTCTTTAGTTTCTTTATGAGTTAATAATTAGTGAATTAATTTAACAATTAATTCACATCACTCATCACTAGTGTATTTGCTGTTATAGTGAATACAACTAGTTTAACCAAGTCAAACTGAACACAACTCCATCAACTCCACAATCAACTCCACCAAACTCAACCACATGAGTTCTAACTGAAGTCTTGCATGCAATAGCTCAACTGACCCAGCTAAGGGGCCAGTGACCCTTGGTCAATCGACCTTTATAGACGAAATCCTTAAGAAAGCAGAATCTCAACCTTCAATAGGACCTAGAAAAGTTGCTTCTAGACAACCTACTAGTTCCCTTCAGGCCACAAGATCACCATCTGTAGCCTTTGCTAAGGTGCATAGTCAAACTGAAGAGCAAGATTTTCAAGAAATTGAGAATTCTAGCCTAAAATCATAGCAAGAAGCAACCTTTGTGAAGGGAGAGGAGAAACATGAGAAATTGAAGAACCAAGATCTCCTCTTGGGATAATTCAGCCATTAAGTAGCCCAGATAAGGGAAGTGCTACAAAAATCATTTATAACAAAGTTGAAGAACCTCAAGAACAAGAATCCCCCCATACATTGGGCACTCTCATCATCCCAGATAAAGGAAGTGTTGTTAAGGCCATTCATGTTAAAGCCATTCCCCCTCGACAGCCTAGGAATACCCTCCTAGATATCCCAGAAGGTTATTGGCATATATTTGACCAAATGGCCCAGAACCAGCCAAACACCCAAACCTCTACACTGCAATACCCCATTATGGATACTGCAGCTAATGAACCTATGAAAGCAATTCCTCTCCAACATATCCCTACATTCCATGGCCTTACATCAGAAGATCTGGATGCATTCTTATTTGAATTTGATGTGTTGTGTAGAGGATATGACTATACCACCGATCCCCAGAAACTGAAATTGTTTCCCTCTACATTAAAAGGGGTTGCTTTAAGATGGTTTATGGGATTGGGTGGTGGTGTTATAAACAATTGGGATCAAATGAAAGATGTTTTTCTAAAGAAATATCAGGACTATTACAGGTCTAGAGAATTAAAAGATGAAATATTTCAGATGGTAGCTAGACCGAATGAAACATTAGAAGAGTATGTTGAACGTTTCCAGTATAATCTTCAAAGATCTCCTTATGCATCATTACCCTTACCTGATAATGTATTAAAAACAACATTAATTAGGGGAATGAAGGAACAATGGATTGAAACACTAAATATTATGGGAAAAGGAGATATTTATTAGGAAAATTTTGTTGACATTATTGATTTATGTATCAGGAGCTCAAGAGGTAGCACAAGACTAAAACCAGCGGAACATGACAGGTTTATAAGAGACAACAAGAGCTCTGTAGAGGGAGTAACTCGCGTAGAAATTGGAAATTTATTAGAAAATTTTAAAACTAACATATTGGGGACACTGACAACACAACTTGATATTATGCAGGCCAAACGAAAGCAAGCAGAGGCAGAACAGAATTTGGTAATCTTTTGTCCCAGATGCAGAAAGAAACACAGCCACAAGGAGTGTCCATTAGATGCAGTCCAAGTTTGCGCCATTTGTACAAAAGACCACTCTACAGAGAGCTGTCCCTCACTCCCTAGATTGAAAACAGTATACAAGGAAGCAGAAGAACAGCCAAAACTGGTGTACCTACTATATCAGCGTCGTCAATGGCAGCCGCAACAATCAGGTATGTTCCCATATCCAGCTACCTCTTTTCAGCCTCCACAATATCATGCTCAACAATATAATACAATGTGGCAAAATCAACCTCCCTTCACAAATTGGTCACAGCAACCATTTCCTTCATCATCACCATGGCCAAACCAAACAAGTCAACCCAGTTGGCCAAATTTTCCCTATACTCCACCATATTGGAAAAACAATGGATATCCATCACAATGGTCCCCTCCTACTTCACAGAGTCAAACCTGGCAAACAAACTGGCAAAGACCGATGAATCAGCCAGTAGGAACCATTCCGCTCCCTCAACCTACACTGCCAGCATTACAACAAAACCCTCAATCTAACTTAAGACCACAACTCCCGACCCAACCCAACCCTAATCCAAATAATTGAAACACCAGAACTAGAAATCGATCTAAAGGAGTGTAATGATCTTCAATTAAGATCTAGGCGCATTATAGAAACAGAGGGAAATAAAACCGCTCAAGTTGAAAATTAGTTACCTATAGAACAACCACCACAAGAAGAGGATGTGACCAGACAACAAATTCATGATCAAGCAACCACATCTTCTCCCCCATTCCCAGAACGATTAATTATACCTTGACCTATACAACATCCTGATTTTGACATTCTAGGAGAACTAAAAAATCTGTACATAAAAATCCCACTCCTCCAAGCCATCCAAGACATCCCAATATATGCAAAGACCATCAAAGAGCTATGTATAAAAAAACCAAGGAGGAAAATAACAAATAACCCAACAGTCCAAGTAGTTGGTACCTTATCCGATCTATTATCAGGAAAAGAAACACCCGTTAAATATGAAGACCCAGGAAATCCAATAGTAACAGTAAAAATCAATGGACAAACCTTCTCAAATGCCTTAGTTGATCTAGGAGTTGCAATCAATATCTTAACAACCACCACTTGTCAAAAACTAGGCATTACATTAGTAGAACCGACTTCCACTTTATTAGAACTGGCTGACCGATCCGTGGTTAGGCCAGAGGGCACACTGCATGATGTCATGATATCCATTGATTCTTGGGAGTATCCTACCGATTTTCTGATAATAAACCCCAAAAACTGACTTGATGGACATCCGTTGATTTTAGGCAGACCTTGGCTTACAACTGCTGACACTTATATTCGCTACCGATAAGGCAGTATGACCATAACTAGGGGGGCTAATATCAAGAATCTAGCTTTATATCCTCCAGTCCAGCCAAGTGTCACAATAATAAGAACTAACAAACATCCTGTATCATACCTCACTCAAAATATTAGATCTCCATTAACCATAGAAGATGCCCTCGATTTCAAAGATCAAACAGAAGATGATGCCATTAACAATTTTATTAGCTAATCTGAATCCAGATCCCACATACAATGTCACATGATAGAAGAAGCATTTGATAATGAATTAGAAGAAGATCCTCTTAAAGATACTCACGATCAAACAATACCTACTACTTCTGTCTCAAATAGAAAAATTGTAGAAATTGAGCCAGGAAAGACTTTAAACATTAATACCAAGCTGACTTCCGAACAAGAAGAGAAGTTGATCCAACTACTAAGGAAATACAAAGAAGCATTTGCATGGGATTACCCTGACATGAAAGGAATTTATCCCCAGTTATGTACACACCACATTTACATAGAAAAGGATGCAAGACCCGTTTGCCAACCACAAAGGAGACTTAACCCTCATCTAAAAGACATTGTAAAAGTTGAACTTCAAAAACTTTTAGATGTAAACTTCATCTACCCTATCTTCAATAATAAATGGGTCTCTCCACTTGTTGTGGTGCCAAAGAAGAATGGAAAATGGAGGATTTGTGTAGATTATAGAGAACTAAATAAAGAAACACAAAAATACCACTTTCCCCTTCCATTCATTGACCAAATATTAGACACTTTGGCAGGAAATAAATTCTTTTCTTTCTTAGATGGCTTTAGTGGATACAATCAGATTCAAATTGCCCCTGAAGACCAAGACAAAACTACTTTTACTTGTCCTTGCGGAACATTTGCCTACAAATTTCTACCTTTTGGCCTATGCAATGTCCTTGCCACATTTCAAAGGGCTATCCTCGGCATCTTTTCAGATTTAATAAATGAAGGGCTCAAAGTATACATGGATGATTTTACACCATACGAAGATGATTTCGACCCAGCATTGGACACAATGGAAAAAGTGTTGTAGCGGTGCATTGCCACCAGGCTCTGTTTGAGCCATGAAAAATGTTATATGATGATGACTGAAGGACTTATTTTAGGCCATTATATCTCAGCAGATGGAATATGGGTAGACCCAGCCAAAATTCAAATAATTTTGCTAATTCCCACTCCTACCACTTAGACAGAGGTACGCAGTTTTCTTGGATTTTCTGGTTATTATTGAAGATTTATAGAACATTTTTCTCATATTGCTGCACCTCTTTATGCACTAATAGGTAATGTTGAATTTGTTTGGATAGAAAAATGTGACCATGATTTTCAAGATCTGAAAAAGCTTGTGTCAATAGACCCAGTACTTAGAGGTCCAAATTGGGACCTGCCATTTCAAATTTCATCAGATGCTTCAGATGCAGCTATTGGAGTAGTCCTTGGGCAGGAAGAAGATAAAAAACCATATGCAATTTATTATATTAGCAAGAATTTATCTCTCGCCGAATTGAACTATACTGTTACTGAAAAGGAATTTTTAGCTGTAATACATGCTGTCAATAAATTTAGGCATTATATTACTGGATATCCTGTTATCTTGTATATAGATCACTCTGCCATAAAATATTTAGCAAATAAACCAATCACAAATGGTAGAGTAATCAGATGGCTAATTTTATTTCAGGAATTCGATATCACAATAAAGGACCGACCTAGAAAAGAAAATCATGTAGCTAACTTTCTCTCACGAATGCCAAAACCAGTGGATGCAGCAGCAATTGAAGATCAATTTCCAGATGAACATTTGTTTGCTGTCACTGTTAAAACACCCTGGTATGCTGATGTTGAAAATTATTTAGTAGTAGGCAAATTACCAAAACATCTGACCCCCAATGAACGAAAACAGCTTGTCTAGCGAAGTACTCAATTTTCTTGGATTGGAGGCTACCTGTTCCATACAGGGGCAGATATGCACATCAGGAGATGCATCCGTGAAGATGAAGTTTTTGACATTTTGAAAGCTTGTCACGACGGACTGTGTGGCGGACATTTCACCGATCAAAGAACTAGTCACAAGGAGCTGCAAACAAGGTATTATTGACCCACGACCTTCAAAGATGCAAAGAAGTTCGTTCAGGCTTGTGACAGCTACCAAAGAGCAGGATGCCCTAGAGAGTCCGACGAAATGCCCCTGAACCCACAGCTAGTTATTGAACCATTCAAGTGATGGGCCCTCGATTTTGTTAGTCCAATTAACCCATCATCGAACCAGAAAACATATATTTTGGTAGCAATAGAATATGTCATAAAATGGGTTGAAGCAGAGGCATTGCCGAGAGCTACAGAGGATTCTGTCATACAGTTCCTGTTCCATATATTTGTGCGATATGGCCTCCCAAGATATATAATTACAGATGGTGGACTATAGTTTGCTGGTAATAAGATTGCTGCAACACTAAAGAACTATCATATCCAGCATAAAATTACTACTCCATACCACCCACAAGAAAATGGTCAAGTAGAAAGCAACAATAAAATAATAGAAGCAATCTTAACAAATACCATTGCGTCACATAGACACGATTAGGCTACAATATTGCCGAAAGCCTTGTGGGCTTACAGAACAACATGGAGAAGCACTACTGGCTATTCACCATACCAACTAGTATTTGGAAAGGAACCCATCTTTCCAATAGAATTCGAGATACAAACACTGCGAACAACACAAGAAATCGGTCTAGATCTAAACGAGGCACAGATTAATAGGTTACAGCAGATCAATGAGCTAGATGAAATCAAGCTCTCTGCCCTTCAACACACTGCATTGATCCAACAACAGTGAGTTAAATGGCATGATGCCCTCATTAAAAATAAAGTCTTCCATGAAGGAGATTGGGCGCTCCTATACGATTCCAGGTTTCAGGATTTTCCGGGGAAACTTCAGACTCATTGGCTGGGGCCATATGAAACCCAGAAGGTACATGATAATGGCACCATTACTCTAACCACCATTGATGGATTCGGACATACCTTTAAGGCAAACGGCCACCGAGTTCGACTATACCATAAACCACTTACTCGAGAATCCTTCTACCAGCAACTCCGCAAAGACTCTGACATGCAGATTTTGGCGGAGGAACAGAAATATTCCCCACCTCTAGTTCATTAAGTGATTCAACTGTTCTTACATTCTGTAGATAATTCTTTTTTTTTGTTAGCGTAAATTATTCTCTGTACATATTTTTTTGTATTTACACTTTGCTGTTCCTTTTAGGAAGCAATAGCATTCTCACCGATTTGATGTTCCTTTTTCAAGGAACAGCACCTCTGCATTTTGTTGTTCCTTTTCAAAGGAACAACAGTTCCATCATTTTTGTTGTTCCTTTTCAAAGGAACAACACTTTTGCATTCTGTTGTTCCTTTCAGAAGGAACAGCATTTTCACCATTTTTTTTCCAAAGGAATAGCACTTTCATTTTTGTTGTTCCTTTTCCAAAGGAACAACACTTTCGTTTTTCTGTTGTTCCTTTTTTCAAAGGAACAACACTTTTGTTTTTGCTATTCCTTTTCCGAAGGAACATCACTCTTGTTTTCTGTTGTTCCTTTTTCCGAAGGAACAACACTATCATTTTTGCTGTTCCTTTTTCGAAGAAACAACACTTTTGTTTGTCTGTTGTTCCTTTTTCCGAAGGAACAACACTTTCGTTTTTGCTATTCCTTTTTCGAAGGAACAACACTTTCGTTTTTGCTGTTCCTTTTCTGAAGGAACAACACTTTTGTTTTCTGCTGTTCCTTTTTCCGAATGAACAACACTTTCGTTTTTTCTATTCCTTTTCTGAAGAACAACACTTTTATTTTATGTTGTTCCTTTTTTCAAAGGAACAACACTTTTGTTTTCTGTTATTCCTTTTTCCGAAGGAACAACTCTTTCATTTTCTATTTTTCCTTTTCCGAAGGAACAACACTTGCATTTTCTGCTGTCCCTTTTTGAAACGACAGCATTTTCGTATTCCTTTTACTTACGCTTGTTCTCCTTGTTGTTCCAATTAAAAGACAGTTTTTGTTCCTCTCAATGTACAATAGTTTCGAGTCTTTTTCTTGTGATTTGGAGCACAGCTATACACTTATGCAATGGATACAAAACTAGAGCATACTAAAATCAGTAAATTACATAAAATCGCTATTTTTTTTTACAAGAAATTGCTTTGAATTGATAGGAGAAAAGAGGAAAGGACACAACTATTCATCACTTTGATGTCATTATTCTAATAACACTGGTATGATTGGTTATCTTTATCATGGTGGTTCTTTTTAAATTCCCATAATCTTCTTTGATCATTATTAAGGAATAAGAGCAAAGGGTATATTTTTCTATTGAGATGTTAAGACTTCTTCCACCATTCCTACTCTTAAGGAGTGCTGGACCACCCTTTGTGTATAAATAGGAAAGTACTTTATAAAAGAGAAAAATAGAGAAAAATGTCTATAATATTTGCTAATATGGGTTGTCAAATGAAGGATAGGGTGTCTCATCAAGAGCTAGCCTACCATGATCATAAGGAAGAAACAGAAGTGGCATTCCCACTATAGCCACCACACCAGGGATATGATCTAAGAGGCACATCAGGAAAAAATAAAGAGTCCTTGGAACAGGAGGTCTCATCATGAGCCAACCTGCCAACCTTTCACTCCTTCCTGGTGAATGGCATTATGGTTTATCTGGTTACCAAGCCAGCATAATGGCCTCCATTTTGACATTGCATAGCACTTCCTAAGCATACACAAAGGATCATGGTTCCATGGGTGAAAGAAACAACTCTGTCAAGGTTATGGACACCTGTGGGCAAAAGAGCTCTGTTGATGGTATTGAAGTCACATTCCTTATACACCAATAGCAATTATCAAGACCCTTCTTTGTCTGTAAGAGGAAAGGGAGTTCTACCAGCAGCATTAGGAGAGCCGTGGGCAGAATTGGCAAGAATCATCCAGAGCTACATCACCTGTGAAGGCAGGAAAGACATGGTAAGACCACGCCACCTTAAACTCTTAGCCATATTAAAACAGAAATGCTCTGTTAATTTGCCTGCATTTTAAATTATTTATTACATGATGTTGTCTGAAGCATGAAAAAATCACGCCACGTAGAATCAATAGTAAGTCACCATGGTTTAATATGACTGATAGTTAGCTACAGTCTTGCTCAACAACATAGCAGTTGGGAGGAACTGATCGTCACAATAGACGGGGGACTGGCTCTGCCAGCCCCAAAACAAAAACATGCTACTAGTACATCGAATAGACCATTGAAACAGAGGAAATCCATTAGATTGGCATGGATTAGAGGGAGGCTGGAAAATTCCCAAGGGAATAACAGTCAACCGGTGGAGATAGATGATTCAGGGGATGAGCAACCCCCACAATTGGAAGGAGAAGAGAATGAGAAAGAGTTGGAGGAAAATGAGGAAGGAAAAATAGAGGAAGAGACCGAGCAGTCTAGGCAAGCGGAGGAAGAGACGGACCAATGCGAAGAAAGACCATTGCAAAATCCATTACAAGAGGATGAATTGGCCCAAATTCTGGCCAGTATGGGCGAATATGTTGAACCTCTTAGCCCACTAAACCTCCACATCGAAGAAGAACCAAAGGAGCATTCTGCTCATGACAAAAATGCATCCGAAGAATTGTGCAACGAGGAAGAAGAAGAAGAGAATCACTTCGTTCATGATGAAAGTATATCTAGAGAGAAAAGTGATGAAGATAAAGAAGAGGAACAATCTATTCCCAGACAGACTACACTGAAAGAATTTCATGAAGGAGAAGGGGTGGAAGAAGAAGTTGCCCAGGAAATAACAGAACAAGCTAGGGTTTTTACTCCTGAACAACCCAATCAGAACAATGAGGAAGCACCCAAAGAAGAGAAATAGGAAATTGGCCAAAGTGAAAGTCCAGGATTCAGTAAACAGATAGTTGTTCCTTCCAAGAAAATAGAAGAAATTAAAAGATTACGAAAAGAACAGCAAAGAATACTTAATGTGATAGCACGACTTCAATAACAAATCAAGGTTTTGAAAATGGGAAAGAGAGAAAAAAGGACCTCGGGGGTAAAACATGCAACCATTCTGGTGAAACCCCTCAAGAAAAATATTAGGAGGACTCAAATCTAGCCTGCCATTCAAAACCAAAAGGAACAGCATTCAGCTGTCGCCCATGTTGAAGTACAAACAGATAATATATCAGCCTGTGACAAAGAAGTTCAGATAGAGGCACAGTTCTTTGAAGGAATGCGAACCATAAACACGAGACGATGTAATAAGAAGATTCAAGTAAACATTCTGCTTACAACTACCATGTGGGACAGTGATCCGAGGATAGTAACTCTGCGAAAGGACTTGGGGCAAGCCCAGCAAAAAGAAGAGAAAATTACAGAATAGATTGCCTCTCGAGAAAAGTATGAAAAATTACAACAGCAACTGAGGAATGTCAAGTTATCTGAAAGCCAGGCCTTTGAAGGATGGCGAAAGGAAGGAGAAAGGGTCAAAAAGGTAACTCATAGACTAGATGTAGTCATCAAACAAATGGATACCTTATGCTCTTTGTATACTAACATCCTAGCGTGTAGAGCACCTGCTAGGAATTATGCCTTGTTTTTAATGGAACAATATTTGCAATTGAAAATTAAAGCTGTCAAAGCAGGAGGTCTAATTGAAATAAACAATATTGACGATTTCGTAAATTGTTGTAAGCACTATGGGGTGAAGGTTCAAAGATTATTATGTGAATTCTATCTACATAACCTTGTGTTAGATCAAGAAACAGAGCAGAATCCCAGCCCTTTCGTTGGGGGATATCCAACTACAGACATTCATTTCTTTTATTGTTAATCAAATAAAATGGCTTAAAGCCTATAATGCCTTTCAAAGACAAGAAAATGGATTAGACTTATGGGTGTGAGCTGAGCCTAGAGACCCATTATAGTTGGGGAATAAACATAGAAACCTCATGAGGACTCTGGGCGTGATTGAGGCATTAGGACCTATTCATACAACAATCAATCGATAAGGGATAGAATATTTCTTTACCATCAAGGACCTTGCCATTGCAGCTGCCAAATTCCGATATCAGACTTCTAATCCAAACATCCAACTCAGGGAACCATTTAACTATGAGAACTTTAAGCTAGTTGCTGATCACTTGGGTCTCTATGGTGACCTTATTTTGAGAGAAGGCCCATCGTGGTTAGGTTGTAGGTTCCGCAGCCCAGTTATTTGGCACCCTCCACCAGGATACCAAGCCTTGTATGAAATGCTTGAGGGTCAGACAGGACATCTTTTTGAACACCTAGCTAAGCATCATGGTTGTAGACCACCTCATGAGATCCTGTCTCCGGCCTACTCTCTCACTGCCTTGCATGTCAACTACAATGTTTTCATGAGGGCATGAAAAAGGGTAAGCAGGGGGGTGTGTTGAGTAATGGAGAAGGTATGTTATTATCGTTTATTTTGTCATATTTTATTTGAAACTCATAACCTCTTTGCATCATCAACTAGGTAGATAATAAGAAATTATGATAAAATCTATGGGATTTCTATGTAACACAAAATAACTAATAATTTCCCTTTTCTTATGCAGGAAAAGGAGAAAATAGAAGATTGCCATCCCAAGGGAAAAGACAAGACAAAGTTAACTATTGTCCCTTTGACAGGGAACCGCATGCAAACAAGGAGATCCAAATTGCAGCGTATCAGCCAGGAAAGGGAAAAGGAGATACCAAATCAGCGCAAGAGAACAAGAGGATAATGAAGAATTAACAGTCTGGTGAATCCCTCAGGACCCTTTGATACTGAGGGATCTCTATCTTAACGATTTTTTGTATCATTAATATCTTCGCTCGACTATTATAAGAAGAGGCAGCACTTCTAGCCTGGGGGATGAACTGTTGTTGTTTTTATGTAATTCTCCTTTGTATTTGGAACTTTGATCATCGACTCTCGTTGAAGAGCGATCCACTGTAACTCTGTTTTGATGTTTTAATATAAATCTAGTTGTTGTTCCATCTTTGATTCTGGAGTAATCTCAAGTGGTGTGTCCCTGGAGGCTAAGGGCCCGGCCCTGGTGGAACACTTGCTCCTATACCATTATTTCTAATTCGTGTGTGGTTTTCGTTATTAGCTCTGTTCAGTAATATGATGTGTTTTGCTATTTTACATAATGGTTCTGTTATATTTTGTTTATGCTAAACTGAGTAATGTTGTTCTCTATAATAGGAATGTTGTGTTGTTCATTCTGACTTTATAATGCATTGTTGTTCCTTTAACCATTGATATAACATTGTTGTTCCTTACAGATTTCCATTGTTGTTCAATTACAGAGTAACCGTGCTGTATATTCATAAGTCGGTATTACTGTATTTATCTATGGTTTACACTTAACCGCGATTGTTGTTCAACTGGAGTTGCTGTTCCATTACAAATCACAACCATTATTCTTTATCACTGTGATTTATACTTGTTGTATCGAAGTCAAATTACTGTTCCTTTTAAGATTTGTGTGATATTCGTTTTGGTTTATTGTACATTTATATATGATTCAAGTTGTTATTCCATATTTCATCTCTGTTAGTTGCCATTCTATTTCAGTTTGTTTTCCGATTTATATTTAGATTAAATATTGTTACCTAATTCCTGTAGGATATAGTTGCTACATTCATTTCCGTAGATTAAGGTTTTGCTGTTCAATCTTGTTCATAAGACTAGTTGTTGTTCGATTTCCCATCATTTGTATTATCATTGCTTTGGTGTGCAGAACGATCTGAGACTATAGTGAGCATTGACATATGTTGTCTAGTTCCCAGATTGATGAGCTTTCCCTTGATTGTCTTTAATTACATCAGTTTACAGAGGGATGAGTTACCATTACTGTACCCTTGATTGATAAATTGCTATAGTTTTATGAGTGCATGATTTGAGTTTTAAGGTTATTTTCTGTAAGTATATCTTATTTCAAGCATCCATTTACTCTTATATTTAGAGCATTATACTACTAGCATTACTCTGACAAAGGACCACCTCAAACTGAGTACACTCTTTGAGATAACAAATTATTCCTAGATTGATAAGTTAATGTAGGGTAAATAGAGGTGAAAAAGGCCCTTTTTACTGCTCGACAGCCACCAAGGGAGGAGTGAAAGCAAAATTCTTTTGGTCTAAATCTCAACAGAAGGCATTCACAGAGTTGAAAGATCACCTCTACATGGCACCAGTGCTCACATTACTAGACTTGCAACAACCATTTGAGGTCGAGACAGATGCCTCTAACTATGTTATTGGAGCAGTCCTCACTCAACATGGGCATCCAGTGGCATATCACAGTGAGACACTTTCAAACACAGTCCGAAAGTATCCCACTTATGAAAAAAAGATGTATTCCATTGTGCAGGCCTTCCAACAATGGAAGCATTACATTTTGGGAAAGGAAACGGTCATCCACATAGACCACCGACCCCTTTGGTTCATACAGACCCAAGGGAAATTATAGAATGATCGCCATCAGAAGTGGTCCACATACCTGCAACAGTTCCATTTGAATATCAAGTATAAGGAGGGTAGCACCAATAATGTTGCAGATTGCCTTAGTCGACCACTGATCATGGCATTAACCACTATGATCAACTCTTGTGGGCACGAGACTTCTGATTGGCCACTTCTCTACAAAAGCAACCCAGAATTCAGCCATACACACCAGACACGCTTGGAGGGTCAGCATTTTCCAGATTTTCACCTCCAGGATGCCCTGTTATGCCACCTGGGTCACCTTTGTGTTCCTTCAAACGAGCGTACCAAGATGATTGGGAACAGTCAGGTTGCTAGACATTTCGAGGTTGAGAAAATGGTGGTAGTACTGCAGAAGTATTTATATTGGACGAATCTTCGACAGGATGTCAGGAAGTACAGCAGATCATGCACTGCCTGCGCCATTGGTAAATCGACCATCAAGAAGCAAGGCCTCTATACCCTACTGCCTACCCCTAGTCGACCTTGGGAATCCATCTCCATGGATTACATGTCAGGCCTTCCTTCCATTAAGCATGGAAACAACTGTGTTTTTTTGGTTGTCAACAGGTACTCGAAGATGGCCATTCTGGCTGCCTGCAAGAAGAAAATCACAGCAGAAGCCACTGCTAAACTCTTCTTTGAACAAGTATGGGTACACTCTAGGATCCCACAGTCTATCATCTCAGATCAGGACAACAGGTTCCTAAGTACATTTTTGTCTAGTGTCTAGTTGATGCTCGACACCAAACTCACTAAGTCCACAACCTTCCATCCTCAAATTGATGGCCAGACAGAGGTTGTCAACAGGATGATCGTACACATTCTGCACATGTACAACTCAAAGCATTGACACACATGGGATGAGATCCTCCCCTATGTTTAGCACAGCTACAATCGGGCTCTCCACAGCTCTATTAGCCATAACCCTTTTTAGGTGGGCTTGGGATTCCAGCCACTATGTCCCATTGATGTGGCCATGTCGTTTGCAGCTACTCACACAAATTCGACTCATGTCCAATCTGAAACAGATAAGCCAAAAAGATTCATTGAGCACATCTGACATATTCGCCAGCAGGTCCATGACATTTTGGAGAAATCAAATGCCAAGTACAAGCAGCGACATGATCAACATCGGGTGCCACACAAGTTTCAGGTGGGCGAAAAAGTATGGTTGCATTTGCAAAAGGAACGCCTTACCGGAGCCTATCGGAAACTCAGACCACTCCAATATGGTCCTTACACCATTACCAAGGCTGTGGGAGAAAATTCATTTGAGCTCAGCATTCCCCCATTCCTTGGCCTGCACCCAGTGTTCAATGTGGACTGCCTTCGGTCATACTTTCCACCATTACTAGACACATCCGACATTGCAGAACAACTCACACCCACAGAGTTAAATCCAAATTGCATGGAACAAGCTACAACTGATCGGATCATGGACACACAAATCAAGCACACTCTCCAGTACAATATCCAATTGTATCGAGTTGTCAAAGCAGGCCACCTCCTTCACCAGGGCAAGTGGATCACCAGGGACCAAGTACAACAGAAGTTTCCTCATCTCATGGAGGAACTCAACACAATGGGGACCATTGCTTCCTAAGGGAGGAGGAATGATCCAGGTGGATATTGGTGGCCACCTACCAAGTCCACTTGGAGCCCCACCATTGTTTCTTTCATCTTTTCAATTTCCTTAATTGTAGCCCAATTTACTATTTTTAGCAGTTTTTCGAGTCCTGAACTTCCAAAGCCGTTTTGAGGCCCTAATTGACATTTTTTGGGAAAACTGGGAGCAACATGGGTCCATGGATCCATGTTTCTCTTCCCAAAGTTGTATTTCTCGGATAGATCTTTCTAACGAGATACTGTGTGCGTCAAATGGAGATCGTATGCCAAAGTTACAACCCGGGGAAGTTGATGTACCAATTTACCCAAACAGGGCCCACAGTTTGGCGTTTCATCTTCTAGGGTTAGGTATTGGGATGTTAAGGGTTTTCCATTGTTTATCAACAATAAATAGGCCTTTGAGCTTCATTGTAACACAGTTTAGAGGCATGTAGCCACCACATCTCTTCTCAAAGATAAGCTACCATCGCCCTAGCTGGTTTGTTTCCAATTCTGTTTGTAAGCATCTCTATGTTTATGGTTATCTCTATAAATTTGTTGTATTCTTGCTTAAATCCACACTCGTTCAAAGAAGAGTTTACCAGTGGCTTCTTGCTATGATATGGTAGAGGAGTATACTTTCAGACCAAGAGGTAACTCCTCAAAACAATTCATTAATATTCATTCAGGTTGGTCTTTATTATATACATGAGGGATAGACTGTTCATTTCGTCTCCCGGTGACTATTCATATTTTCTATGATTTATTTACATCCATTTCAGTTATTCACCTAATCCTGATGATTAGGTGTGAACATTTCCCCCTTAATCTGAAGGGATGTTGGTAAGTCCAAGCATCATTTTGAATCTTTCAAGCTTTTCTCTTCCAAGCACTTTGGTGAAGATGTCTGCAATTTGCTCATTAGTGGAACAATGGTGGATATGGATTTTTTTGGCCTCAACATGATGTCAAATCAGATGATATTTAGTATTGATGTGCTTCATTCGATCATGGAACTTTTGGTTCTTGGCCAACTTTATTTTTGAGGTATTGTCAATCATGAGTGGAATTGATTGTACTTTTTTTACCTACAAATCTTCAAAAATTTTCCTGAGCCACAAAATTTATTTTGTTGCCTCAGCTGCTACCACATATTCTGCCTCTATTGTGGAATCTACTGGAATTGATTATTTGCGTGATCTCCAGGAGACAGCTCCTGATCCAAGACTCATAGCATAACCTGAAGTAGATACCCCAGTTTATTTGTCTCCATTGAAGTCTGAATCAGAGTATCCAATCAAGCTGAAGTTGTCCACCTGTGTATACTTGATTCCAAATTCTTGAGTTCCCTTCAAGTACCTTAGAACACTTTTTGTAGCAAATCAATGTCCCTCACAAGACTTTTTGATAAAGTTGGAGAGGATTCCAACAGCAAACGAAATGTCTGGTCTGGTAGTAGTTAGGTAGTTGAGACTTCCTGCAAGCTGTCTATACTTTGTTGCATCCTCAAATTCTTTTCCTTCAATGGATGTGAGATTTAAGTTTTGTTCCATTTGAGTAGTAAGAGGATTGCATTTTTTCATGCCAAACCTGTTCAACAGATCTCCAATGTACTTCCTTTGAGAAAGGAATATGGATTTTAGATGTTGATTTACTTCAATACCAAGATAGCAATGAACATAGTCCAAATCAGTCATTTCAAAACCTTTCCTCAATTCCTTATTTATGGATGCAATGTATCTTTCATTGTTCCCTATCATCAAAAGATCATATACATATACCACAAGATATACAACTGTTTTTCCAACTTTCTTGACAAATAAAGTTGCATCATCAATATCATAATGTTTGAAATTGAGTTTCAGAATATGCTCAGTTAGTTTTTCATACCAAGCTCGCGGTGCTTGTTTGAAGTCATACAGGGATTTCACAAGTTTTCATACTTTATGTTCATGTCCTTTCACAGCAAATCCTTTAGGATGGAAAATAAAAACATTCTCTTTTAGATCTCCATTCAAGAAAGTAGTTTTTTCATCCATTTGATGGACTTTCCAACCGTTCTGAGTTGCTAGGGAAAAGAGTGTCTGGATGGTAGCCCATTTTGTTGTGGGGGCAAAAGTCTCCTCATAATCAACCCCTTCCTTCTGTGCAAAACCTTTTGCCACAATCTTGGCTTTGTGCTTGTCAAGTAAGCCATCAACTTTATACTTGTTCTTGTAGACCCATTTGCAACCAACTGGTTTGGTTCCAAACCGAGGATCAACCAGCTTCCAAGTGCCATTCTCTATCAGTGCATCATACTCTTTTTGCATCGCTTCTTTCCATTCATCATGAGAAGCAGCTTCTTTGAAGGAATTTGGTTCGAAATCTGTACACAAATTCAATTCACAATCATAGGAAACATCCATATCAACATGTGAATCAGAGTCATCTACGTCACCTCCATTTTTCCGGTTTGAATTTCTAGTTCCTATCTTTCCAACCTCATCAGGATGAACACTTTCAAGCGTCTTTGTCTACCAATTTGGGGGACCTTTCTCAAATGGTCCAGGCTGCTCTGTTGATTGAGTTGGGACTGAATCAAGATTGAGTCTCCCAATTCTATCAATCACATCACCTAAAGTATCATCCGTTGTTGGAGTTCCATGCGGGGGAGAGAATGCTTCAGAAGAAGATTCCACAGGTTGATCTAGTATAGGAATCCCCCCTTCAAGATGTGGAATCTGTTTATCAAATTCTTGAAATGATTTTGCATTTGCGAATCTATCCAAGCGATCAAGTTGCCACTCAACAACATTGTTAGTTTTGGATGTTTCAAGAAAGATTACATCTCTAGATACAAGAAACTTTTTATTGACTTCATCATAGAGACAATATGCTTTGGAGGTGTTTGAATACCCCAAGAAGATACACTTATGACTTCTTGCAGTAATTTTGTTTTTATGTACCTTTGGTATCAAGGCATAACAGGTGGAACCAAAGACCCTGAGATGCTTTACCAAAGGAATGTTCCCATACCACATTTCATAGGAAGTCTTGTTTCTGATATCATTAGATGGACATCTATTCTTTATATATACAACACATATAATTGCATCAGCCCAAAACATCAATTTTACATTTTTGAAAAACATCATGGAGTGCACCATATTTAAGATTATCCTATTCATTCTTTCAGCTACATCATTTTGTTGGGGATTATAAGGCACAGTTGTTTGATGTTTGATCCCATGTTGGAAAATATAGTTTTCAAATTCATTTGAAGTGTATTCTTTTCCATTATCAGTGCGAATAGAGCCAATATGAGATTGTGCATCATTTTCAATCCATGTATGAAAGTTCTTGAATGTTTGAAAAGCATCAGATTTGTTCTTCAATAAATAAAGCCAACACATTCTGGTGTAGTCATCAATAAATGTCATCATATATTTATTTCCATTTGCAGAAGGAACGGGCATTGGACCACAAGAATCTGAATGAATGAGTTCAAGTTTTCTATGTGCTCTTGAATGTGAATCATGAAAACACTGTTTGCTATGCTTTCCTAGAATGCAAGCATCACATTGCTTAAGTTTCCTAGGAATTTTAGGCAACCACTAACACCATTTTTCTTCAACAAGCGGAGGTTGTCATAGTTCAAATGTCCAAATCTAGCATGCCATAATAAACTTAATGGAATTATACCTTCTTTGTAATGAGAATTGTATGAGAAATGTTGTGCACGAACAGAGGTACCCTGTAGCTTGAGAAGCCTTTCTTCTTCTATCCCCCTCATGACAAGTGGTGGGCTCCAGTATTGTAGCAATAATGCTACAACTCCTGGAACTCCCTTCTTTAATTTTATCAACCCGGTAGTTCGTAACAAACTTGGAAGCGACGGTGCTATATGCACAAGTACTAGCTCTTGTCGCAGTTGTCACTTGGTCAGCTGGCACAAGTCCACTAGGAGCTTAAGCCAACTTCTATGAGCTCTTAGAAGAAGCTTTTTAATTGATGGATGAAAGATAACTCGAAGGAAGCTAATCTAATTGAAAAAAGAAACTGAAAGCCAAAAAGAAACGCAAACCCTAGCAAACCCTAATTCTACCAGCTAGTCCTACTGACGCAAAGGAGAGCATGCAAAGTACTGAAAGAGATGCCATTACTTCTATGAAGGTAAAATACATGTGTCTAGACTACCTCTATCTGAAGAAAACATCTTTTTGTATTTTTTATTAAGTTGTTGGAATTATCATGCATGTGCTTTTAACTATTTTTGATTGTGCAGAGGTGGATCAAGGAGGAGAAATGCTTGGAAGAGGTCGGGAAGGTTCAGAGAGGGTCTAAGGAGTCCCCAACACCCTTCCAGAGAGTTTCACAGAGTTTGGCTATCAAGAAACCTCATTCGTGAGCTTCTACAGGAAGTTTGCAGGCGTTCTACAGGATGTTTAGGATTTCTACAGGATGTTCTGTAATTTTTCTATAGGATGTTCAGAAATGGGGTTTTGAAGCATGGATGGAGGAAAAAAGGTGGAGGAATGAGTATGGAGGTGAAATAGGGGTGTAGGGGAGTTCAAGACTTGGAGGATGGAGTTGAGGAGTGGCGTAGATGGTGAGATCTGTTCAAGGAGGGATGAAACGATGTTGCACAAGAATATGAGAATCATGGCAAAGTACGCGGATGAGGCAAATGTAAGGTAAGGGTTCTAAGTGAAGGGTGAAGCAGGTAGGTTGGATGGAGTATGGGCAGGTAAGGAAGGATAATAGGTACTCTGCAAGTGGTTTTTCAAACTAAACAAACAAACACTTATAAAACCTATGACCTAGTTACTTCACTCTAATCTGACCTAACAGCAAAAGGAAATGAACAGAAGTTTATTTGCAAGGAAACCATGTGAAACAACTATGCAACTAAGCAATCATAAACTGAAGCATGCAATCAAAACTGATATCAAGTTCGACAACTAAGAATCAAACACTATTAATTGCATGGTGAAGCAAAGAATGTGTTTTTGTGGGCAGCAAGGTTACATTGGTCCCAGCTCATGATTCCACTGAAGGGGAGGTGAGATCCAAAGTACTTGGTAGCCTTTTTCTAAATATATTCCCTTTCATTAACCTATCAAGTAAATATGAACATGAAGAACCTTTTTAATCATCAAAAGCAACCTAAATAACAACACAATATTTAAATCTAAATAGCAGATTTTATTCTAAGAATGCAGCAAAAACACATAAATATAAACAAAGGAGGTACTGGGCGCTTAAGATGGGCCCAACCCCAAGAGCTACAGCCTCCTAAGAGAGATTTAGAGCTGGTGCAAAGCTGGATTCATCTTTATTGAGCAAGAAAAGAAGAGTTACATCAAAACTGTCCACAAGGGAAACTTGAAAACGTGTTGAAAGCAAAGCTAATCTACTGCCTAAAAATCGAACTACAGACTAGCTAACTTCTGCCTACAAAATGACTAACCATTGGCTAACTACCAGCTAACCCCCAAATGAGGCCCTAAGCCTTCTTATTTATACAAATTGAGGACCCCAACAGTCCTCCTAAACTTTAGGGACTCGGCTGCCCAAAACTTGTAGTTAACAGCAGTCCTACTTGACTTGCTTGGCTGCCCTTGTGCTAATTCATTTGGTGGCCCTTGAACTCCAAGCTGATGATGGAGAATTCGAGGTAAGGGCCCATAAATGAAGGGAACACCTTCCTAAAAATACTCTCCACGAATTTGGCTGCCAAGTGCTCATTTCAACCATTGATTTTGTCTCCAAATTGACCAAAAAGGCTACACAATGCACACATTAGACTTGTTGGCATAATGACTAACCCAGTTCACTCTATTAGCATAAATATAATCAAAAACATGCAATAAACTAATGAGAATGGTGGATTAAGTTGAATTAGGAGGTTGAATGAGCCCAAATAATTATCTATTTTTGGGGCTCATCATCACCCCCCTACTGAAAGTGTTGCTCATCCTCTGAGCAACCAATCTATCTCCTCATCTTTGATGGACTTGGTGGCCTCCCTGTGATGCCAAGCTTCTGAAGTGATGCCCTCTTCTTTGTCATGAAACCATGCTTTTCTCTTTGCTTCTTCCCACTGCCTGTGCTTCTTTTCCTAGAGAATTCTCAACTTTGGTATGATTGTGCAAGTATATTCAATATGATGGTGGCAATGGTGGTGAAAGGAGATGAAACCAGTGGAGGATGGAAGAAAAGAGTGGTTGCATGCCTCCTCAACAAACTTCAAGCTTCAAATCCCTCTCCATAATTGATTCTGGCCTACCCAAAGGCTTCTACAGGATGTCTCTGGTAAAAATACAGAACTTCCTGTAGAAAGTCCTATAGCTTCCTGTAGAAGGTTGAATCATGACTAAATTGTGTCTGAACCCTGAAAAAAAATCAGTGTTCATGGAGGGGATGGATGTGCTTAGGGTGGCCAGCACAGGTGTTGCCTCCCTAGCTAAAATCTCGGCCAATTTCTCCTTCTGCTGCCCTTTCCCCAAACTTCCTGTAGAAAGTCCTGTAGTGGCTGTTTTCTGTATTCCTGTAGAAACAGTCTTCACTGTTTTGGCCTGCTTGGCTGAGGGTGCCTTCTCTTTTTATTTTGTTGTGGTTGCCTTGGGTGTGCCTTTACTTGTTTGGCCTTTTTCATTCTTTTCTGCCTGGGTCTGCAATCTTTTTTCCGAGGTGTTTGTGCCATTGTTCCTCCCACAGTTTTAGGCTTAGCAATTTGGCCCATTTCTCCTTTTCCACTCTGTTTCTTCCTTATTTTTCTTTCTTGCTCTTCCTCTTGCTTTCCTTGTGATGGTTTCACTGTGATGCTTTACCCTAGGTTTTCTTTCCCCTAGCTTCCTTACCCTTAGTTTTCTTCTCTGCCTCAATATCTTGCTTCCTCACGCTCTGTTTTGGCTTGCACTGATCAGAATGGGAATCATGTATATGGTTTCCTCCCCAGAATGTGGAGGACAATATCCCTCAAGTGTTTTTTTTCTTTGCAAACCATTCAACCAGTCCTGTCATGTTTTTCACTCTATTGAGTCTTGCCATAGAAAAGATAATGGGCTTTTTATGGTCATTCAAAATACACATGTGTTTAGCTGTCTGTTCGGGATTGAACAAGAGTTTTTCAATTGAACCATGTAAAGCAGTAAGACGATGGTGCTTCTCTATGTAAGGGAAATAACTCTGCATGTCTGCTCCAGGAGAAACAATGTTGGACTTGGGATAAAAAACATCAATTCCATGAACCACAAGATAAAGACCAGCAAGGGTGAAAGCAGTTCCTGTCATACTGGCCAACAGTATCCTTGCTTCCAACAATCTCTTGATATGTGCTAGTGACAGTAAAATCTATATGATTCATTGCAATTAGATCTGCAGTAAACTGGAAAGAGAAATGGTATTTTTCTTCATATTTTTTCAATGTCTGAATCTAAATATTTGGTCTTCTCCAAAGCATGGGCTATGTTGCACTGAAGACAATTCCAGGCAGCAATAAGAAAACGGCTTTTGAATTCATAGATAGACTTGCATTCACATTTTTCCTACCCCCTCAACACGTCGAATTCACCACCTTTTGAATATTTGCATGGGAAAGCTATGTTCAAGCCTACCTCACTGAGAATTTTCACCCTCGACGTGAACAGTCCAAGCTTCTTCGTATGATGGGTTTCTTGTAGCGCAACTTCCTGTAGAAACGCCTGTAGAGTGCGATAGGTGGGAGATTTTTTTTTTTTTAAACGACAAAAATCTAAGAAATCAGGCAGAAATCTTGTAGAGGACCACTGGTTAACTTATCTGGAAGTGGTGGACATGTGCTTCAGTTGACCGTAGTTGAACAAAGAGTGGTGAGAGTTTCAGCCGAGCGTCGTTTAACTGGAGCGTGATTCACGTGAGAGAGTGAAGTGGCCAAGTGTACGTGACCACATGCAACTGGAAGTGTTGTTTACGAACTATGTGTTTTCCCCCTGTAATCACTGCCGTGAATTGAACTAAAGTTTAACCGGCCAACACTCCTGGTTGCTTTAATTTTCACGTAAGTCAGCTGTCCACGTGTACTGCGTGACTTCCAGCTGAGTGCTAGAGAAGGCAATCGGCTTAACCTTGCTATATTTGTGGCTCAATTTCACCATTCCATTCGTTCATGCATTTCTTTAATTAGATTCATGCAATAGAGGAACAGGTTTTAGTCACGTACCTGAAGTCAAATGGCTACTGTGAAGTGCTTTTTGCTGCTGCATGCTCATATTCTGCTGCTGCATGCCTGGATCCTTTGGTTGCATGAGGGCTTGGCTGATGATTTTTGGTTTTTTTTCCTTATGCAGGTGTCCCCTGACCAGATCTAAGCTGCAGGCATTTGTTTCCACGTTCAAATCTGCACCTTCAAGCTGCTGCTACTGAATTTTCACCGGACCAGAACTTGTTTTCGCCATTGCTTCCAAACAGTGAACCGGATTGATCTGAAACTTGCTGAGCATGTTCCTATCATCATGATGCACCTCCCACAACAAAATCGTGATCAATGGATGCACAGATTTCGAGAAAAACGGAAAATGGCTGAAGATTTTAGAGATCAATTTCTCGGAAACCGTGCATCATAATTGGCTGAAACTACTTGGGTAGGCTACTATCACCCATGTGCATCTCCCCATGAAATAGGTTTTGAAACAGATGCACGGATATGGAGAAAATTCAAAAATGGATGATGGTGATGGAGGCTAATTTCTTGGAAATCGTGCACCGGAATTGGCTGAAACTGCTCAAGCATGTTTCCATCACCCTTGTATGATTCTCTGTAAAACAATTTTTCAAATGGATGCATGGTTTTCAAGTTAAGGCAAAAACAAATTATGTTCTAGGTATTTTTGCTTCAAGGCATTTTGCAATTTTGTTGCATGGTATGAAAAATGAACTTGGGCTGTGATGCAGGTATGGAGATGATGGAGGAGGAGTTTGAAGATTGCAGGAGGACTTCTAAACCCTTGAGGAAGCTACCATGTTCACCAAACCACCTTTTTGAAATCCATTTCTAGCTTCCTACAATTTCTACAGGAACTTCCTGTAGAAGCACAATGAGAAGCACAATGAGGTGGAAAAATGATGGAGCAAGGCGAGGGATGGACACAAAGGTGCTTGCAGGCCTAACCAACAGATTCCCACCATCAGATTCCCTTTTAAAATTGAATTTTGTTCGTCCAAAGGTTCTACAGGTTGTTTCCTGTAGAAATTCAAAACTTCCTGTAGAAAACACAGTTTTCATAAAAGAAGCACAATGAGGTGGAAAAGATGATGGAAAAGGGTGAGGAATGGAAACATGGGTGCTTGCAGGCCTAAAAAATATATTCCAAGCCTTAGATTCCCTTCCAAAATCGAATCTGGCTCGCTTGAAGGTTCTACAGGATGTTTCCTGTAGAAATACAGAACTTCCTCTAGAAGGCACAAAAACTCCTTTGTCTTTGTCTTGAGTGTTCCTCCTGACCTGCAATGTCATTGCTGCAACCTGAAATTACTCAATGGAAATTAGATTTATTTTTATTTTTCTTTTTCTCATTTTTTTTGAAAAACAACTAGGGCGCCTCATGGAGGTTTTCACCCTAATTGCCTGCCCTAGGCGCCTCCAAGGAAGGTTTTCACCCAGGGATCTTATTCCCTTTTTATTTTCTCTTCTTTCCAACCCATTGACCGCCTCATAATGGTTTTCAGTCAATGAGCCAATCTAAGGCGCCTCCGAGGAGGTTTTCACCTTAGATTTTTATTTTCTTCTTATTTTTATTTTTTCTCTTTTTTCCTTTTTTCCTACCCTACCCTACTTGAAAAACAAAATCATTTTCAAGTATAAGAATACTTCCAATGGAGCCATGTGCACATCGAGATTAGAGACAAGATGATGTGAAGGTTCGAAATGCATGCTTTGACAGGTATCCAGATTTCAGAGACCAAATGATCTGACTTTGAAGGGATCAAACATAGCTGAGGAAGATAGTACTGCTGCAACTTAGTGACCGTCTGAAACCATATCTCAATATAGCTCTGATATCCTTGGTTCTTTTGCTGATCTGGATCATGTTTCATGTCACCTTCTATCATGACCTTCTCATCTTCCTCTTTTTGCTGATCTTTCTCTTGAGTACATGGAGGATTTGATGGTAACCATGAAGGATCTTTCTTTATCTCTACTTCTGATGTCTTCTCTTCATCAAGTAAAGCCCATGGTTCTTTGATTTCCTCTTTTGAATCTTCTTTTGCCTGATGTGGTCCTTCAATGCTTTCAATATAGTCTCTTTTTTGCAATACTCTTCCTGAGCTATGGTGAAGATCATTGAGCTCAAGAGCAGTTGTTTGGACATGTTGTGCCTCATATTTGCAATTGGGTTGAGCTGCTCCATGGTATGGTTTTGGAAATGGTGGTACGGGTAGTTGAGTGGGGGTGTATATTTGAGATGGATGTGGATGGGGTTGTGGTTGGGTAGGCATTTGGGGTTGCCTTTGTGGAGCAGGAGGCGATGGTTGTGGATGAGCAGGTGGTGGAGGAAAAGAAGCGGGAGGAGTGTTATATTGGGGCTTCCACCCCTGCTCAGGTGCATTCCACTGAGGCTGTGGCTGAGCATAAGAGTGAAACGAATGAGCAGCTGGTTGGGCATAATATGGATCTATGAAGGAACAAGGAGGAGGTGTGAACCAGGAAGGATGAGCAGGGGGACCCCAAGAAGGCATGAAAGTGGCTTGATAGGGGTCATAATAGGTCTCGAATGTCCCTTGCAGTTCCTGCTGATAAGATCTAGGTTCATGTGGCCTCCTTTGGTTCGTATAATAGAGTGATTCAGTGGCTCCTTTGGCTCTCTGATATGCAGCTTTGATTCTGGGTAAGGAAGGGCACTGATCTGTAGGATGGTATTCTTCACATACAAAACACACTTCTATGGAGTACAATGGACATTCATTCCTAGGATGCTTTCTAGTGCACCTAGGACAAAAAATGGCCAAAGCCCTCTTGGCTTCTTCTTTCTTCTTTTGGATCCGCAAGGTATCCAGTTGCATGGCAAGAAACTGCCTCATATCACTCTTGAAATCTTCGATCTGATTTGCAAATTCATTTTTGGATAAGGTACTGCTCCCAACATTTCTGCTTGTAGCCATTCGCTCCAGAGGAATGTTTTCTTCTTCTTCTCCCCTAGAGATTCTTTAAAGATGCCTTGATGTCCACCTAGGGCTTCTTCTTAATCACAGCCATCGAAGAAGAGAGAAGGTTGGCTGTGTGAAGCAGTGGGGGTGTTGTGCAATCATTTTTCTAACTTATCTCTACTCCTACAAGGCATGAAAAGAAATCTTTTTGGTTGATTTTCGTATTTTTCTTCTTGTACCTGCAAAACTAAAATAGATTGAACTACAACTAACTATCTTGCTGAAATGAAAATGCGAAATTGAAATGAAAGAAGGAAAGGACTAATATATTTTGCTCAAATGAAATTGCAGGAATGAAATGGTAGGCTATGCTTGCAGAATTGAAATGCTAATCTACGCTTGCAGAAATGAAATTGCGGAATTGAAATGCTAATCCATGAAAGCGAGAAATGCTAATCTACTTTTGCATAAACGAAATTGCATAATGGAAATGAAATAAACTACTTAGCAGAAGGTTGTAGTAGAAAATAGAAGAAAAGCGGCAATTACCAATACTCTGACGCTTCCCCGGCAACGGCGCCAAAAAGATGGTGGGCTCCAGTATTGTAGCAATAATGCTACAACTCCTGGAACTCCCTTCTTTAATTTTATCAACCCGGTAGTTCGTAACAAACTTGGAAGCGACGGTGCTGTATGCACAAGTACTAGCTCTTGCCGCAGCTGTCACTTGGTCAGCTGGCACAAGTCTACTAGGAGCTTAAGCCAACTTCTATGAGCTCTTAGAAGAAGCTTTTTAATTGATGGATGAAAGCTAACTCGAAGGAAGCTAATCTAATTGCAAAAAGAAACTGAAAGCCAAAAAGAAACGCAAACCCTAGCAAACCCTAATTCTACCAGCTAGTCCTACTGACGCAAAGGAGAGCATGCAAACTACTGAAAGAGATGCCATTACTTCTATGAAGGTAAAATACATGTGTCTAGACTACCTCTATCTGAAGAAAACATCTTTTTGTATTTTTTATTAAGTTGTTGGAATTATCATGCATGTGCTTTTAACTATTTTTTATTGTGCAAAGGTGGATCAAGGAGGAGAAATGCTTGGAAGAGGTCGGGAAGGTTCAGAGAGGGTCTAAGGAGTCCCCAACACCCTTCCAGAGAGTTTCACAGAGTTTGGCTATCAAGAAACCTCATTCGTGAGCTTCTACAGGAAGTCTGCAGGGGTTCTACAGGATGTTTAGGATTTCTACAGGATGTTCAGAAATGGGGTTTTGAAGCATGGATGGAGGAAAAAAGGTGGAGGAATGAGTATGGAGGTGAAATAGGGGTGTAGGGGAGTTCAAGACTTGGAGGATGGAGTTGAGGAGTGGCGTAGATGGTGAGATCTGTTCAAGGAGGGATGAAACGATGTTGCACAAGAATATGAGAATCATGGCAAAGTAAGCGGATGAGGCAAATGTAAGGTAAGGGTTCTAAGTGAAGGGTGAAGCAAGTAGGTTGGATGGAGTATGGGTAGGTTAGGAAGGATAACAGGTACTCTGCAAGTGGTTTTTCAAACTAAACAAACAAACACTTATAAAACCTATGACCTAGTTACTTCACTCTAATCTGACCTAACAGCAAAAGGAAATGAACAGAAGTTTATTTGCAAGGAAACCATGTGAAACAACTATGCAACTAAGCAATCATAAACTGAATCATGCAATCAAAACTGATATCAAGTTCGACAACTAAGAATCCAACACTATTAATTGCATGGTGAAGCAAAGAATGTGTTTTTGTGGGCAACAAGGTTACATTGGTCCCAGCTCATGATTCCACTGAAGGGGAGGTGAGATCCAAAGTACTTGGTAGCCTTTTTCTGAATATATTCCCTGTGATTAACCTATCAAGTAAATCTCAACATGAAGAACCTTTTTAATCATCAAAAGCAACCTAAATAACAACATAATATTTAAATCTAAATAGCAGATTTTATTCTAAGAATGCAGCAAAAACACATAAATATAAACAAAGGAGGTACTGGGCGCTTGAGATGGGCCCAACCCCAAGATCTACAGCCTCCTAAGAGAGATTTAGAGCTGGTGCAAAGCTGGATTCATCTTTATTGAGCAAGAAAAGAAGAGTTACATCAAAACTGTCCACAAGGGAAACTTGAAAATGTGTTGAAAGCAAAGCTAATCTACTGCCTAAAAATCGAACTACAGACTAGCTAACTTCTGCCTACAAAATGACTAACCATTGGCTAACTACCAGCTAACCCCCAAATGAGGCCCTAAGCCTTCTTATTTATACAAATTGAGGACCCCAACAGTCCTCCTAAACTTTAGGGACCCGGCTGCCCAAAACCTGTAGTTAACAGCAGTCCTACTTGACTTGCTTGGCTACCCTTGTGCTAATTGATTTGGTGGCCCTTGAACTCCGAGATGATGGTGGAGAATTCGAGGTAAGGGCCCATAAATGAAGGGAACACCTTCCTAAAAATACTCTCCACGAATTTGGCTGCCAAGTGCTCATTTCAACCATTGATTTGGTCTCCAAAGTGACCAAAAAGGCTACACAAAGCACACATTAGACTTGTTGGCATAATGACTAACCCAATTCACTCTATTAGCATAAATATAATAAAAAAACATGCAATAAACTAATGAGAATGGTGGATTAAGTTGAATTAGGAGGTTGAATGAGCCCAAATAATTATCCATTTTTGGGGCTCATCAACAAGTGAGTGGTCAAATGATTTTATCACCTCAAGCTTGCCATCAAACATATGAATGGAGTGACCTTGCTGGCAGATGTGGACCAAGGATAGCAAGTTTCTCTTCAGCTGTGGGAGATATAGAACATGATGCAGAAAAAATTCTAGAAGACTGGGAAATTTAAGCCTGATTGTGCCAAGCCCTGATGGCTTGAGTTTTGATTGGTCTGCAAAGTATACTGCTCCATCAACATTGTCATTAAATTCTTCAAAAAAATATTTTATATGAGTCATGTGGCAAGTTGCTCCTAAATCAAGCAACCAATCATTTTTCCAAGAAGCAAGTGAAGCATTAAATAAATCTTCATTTACTTCGATATTACATTGTGCCACAACATAATGAGTGGATTTAGGTGCTTTACCTTTGTTTGTGTCATTAGTTTTACCTCTGGGTTTGTTTCTTTGCTACTCAATTTTGTCCCAAGGTAACTTGCATGTGGAGGCATCATGTGATCCATTTCTTTTGCGGTGTATGCAGTGCAAATCTGAGTTTTCTCCTTGAGAGTGTCTTCCCCCCTACCTCTGAAATATCTTCCTCTTCCTCTTTGAACACCTCTTCCTCTGGAAGAATCTTGCGCAAGATTCTTTTCTTTATGAGCAAGGCACACAACCTCTTCAAAAGATTCAAGGGTTGTCTTCTTTCCAAAAGCTTTCTCTCTTTCAGCAAATTTTTTCACAAGAGAGTCAAAGGTAATATCTTTGATATTTCCATTTGGTTACAATGACTCAAGATAATTTGAGTAATTAGGATAAAGTGCATTGAGAAAATAAATAAGAGGAATATCCAATTCAACCTTAGTGGCTTTGATATCATGCATTATAGATTTTACTTTGGATGCAAGAGCAAGAGGATCATTATTTTGTAATTCAAAAGTGAAGAGTTTAATCATGAGTTGAACAACTTCAAGTGCAGAGTGTGAGTCATAGATTTCCTTTAGTTTTTGTAAGGCTTCGAAAGCATTTGAAAATGGCGAAATATGGCGACTCACCTCTTCATTTAGAGATGCTGCAATTAATGCATAGGCTTTGTGGTTCTTATTTTCCAAAATGGAGAACTCCTTGTCTGAGGTAGACTATTCTGGCTCTTTGTCTCTGTCTCCAACACACACTCCTTTCCACAACTCATTGAAAATGAGGGTGTGTTTTATCTTTCGGGACCACTCAAGATATTTCTCCTTGCCAATGAGAAATACTCCCGCAATAGATATGATTGAATGCATTGTAAAATCTGAGTGTTGTAAAAATACTTCTACTACAAAATTTTACTCCTAAAAAAAATCTGACTTTGATATATGGAAACAGAGGTATCACTGTACAAAATGTAATAACATACACCACAATATCATTTAGCATAATAGCATTCACCATTCACTGACTTAATGCCATACACATATACAATGCAACAGCACACAATCATTAAAAATATTCATACCGTTTGCGCAGGAGAGGAGGCTCTCACGCATAGGCCACGAGCATATCAATGGAGGAGAACTAGAGAGCCAGGAATCCGAGACCAGTACCGAACCCGTCACTCGATTTTTTTTTTGGTTCAGGAACTGCAGCTCCTATGAATGAAATTGGGCTTGGTGGAGTGGTACCACAAGTGTGCGCTGATAATTGGATTATTCGCATTGATCGTCGCCTTCTTGTTGAATCTTTTAGCATTTTTGTGGAGAGATAAATAATAATTTTAATACAGCCCCTCGTCATTCACTCATAGGCCATGGAGCGTATCAACTTGGAGCAGCAATTAAATGAAGACCCCTAGCACAAAAAAATTCTGGTGGAAAGCCTAATTCCATTGAGACTGCAGCTGACGGTTTTCCCAATTCAGATTTTGATGATCTACTAGCTCAGAATTTTGAAAGGACGTGCTTCACTAAAGAATATGCAAGTCCCTCTGAAATTTTTGTATCGAAAGAAGGCTTCTGGGGCCATTCACATATGACGAAATCGTCATGCTTGATGCAAAGGCTGCAGAGTCTTTAGGTAAGGAATAGTGTTGCGACACTCTAATTTCTAAAACGCGTAGGAGGGGTGTTCTAGCCAGCAGCTTTTGGCTCTCTCCCTTTACGGAATCTATGGGACGAGGCGGAGCTTTTCCTTCTCAGTGTTGTGGGGATACGTAGTGATGGAGGTGGAGGTGGGTGTTTTTTTCAATGACAAATTCACAATGTTTACAGAGATCGTCTAAGGAAGAGGCGGTAGCGGCTGCGGCGGGAGTCTCGATTTCATCTACAAGAAACGAATGAAACCATTTCAAAATTATGAGTCGACTGTATTCTTGAATGGGAGGTAGAGCTGCCAGGCAGAATTAGCAAAATAATAGTGAGAGAGATGTCAGTCTGCATAGGCAGAATAGGGAGTTACAAAGCAAAGGGAAGCCAAAAATGGCGCTGGCTCTGATACCATGTCAGCCCAGGAGGTAACTCCTCAAAACAATTCATTAATATTCATTCAGGTTGGTCTTTATTATACACATGAGGGAGACACTGTTCATTTCGTCTCCTGGTGGCTATTCATATTTTATATTATTTATTTACATCAATTTCACTGATTCACCCAATCCTGATGATTAGGTGTCAACATATACAAGCATTTCTTCTTGATGGTTGGTTTGGCAATGGCATAGGTAGTGCAGGATCTAATGTACTTCCCAACATCCTGAAGAAGTTTCGGATAATAAAAATACTTCTGCAATACCGCCACTGTTTTCTCTACTCCGAAATGTCCAATGACTCAACTATAGTGCACCTCCCAAATCATATTAGCACGCTCACTGGAAGGAACACATATGTGTCCGAGGTGGCATAACAGTGCATCCTGAAGGTGAAAATTTCTAGGAGTGTCTGGCATATGCTGCCGAATTCTGTATCGATCTTGTAAAGATGCAACCACCCCGATGTCTCGTGCCCACAGGAGTCAAGCATAGTGATCAGCACCATGACCGTTGGTCGGTTGAGGCAATCAACGAAGTTATTGGTGCTGCCCTTCTTATACTTAATGTTCAAATAGAATTGTTGCAGATAGGTGGACCATTTTTTATGCCAATCATTCTACAACTTACTTTGTGTCTGTATGAACTATAGAGGTTGGTGGTTTGTGTGGGTGATCGTTTCCTTCCCTAGAATGTAATGCTTCCATTGACGGTGGGCCTACACAATGGAATACACTTCTTTGTTGTAAGTGGGGTACTTCCAAACTGTGTCTGAAAGTGTCTCACTATGGTAAGCCACTGGATGCCCATGCTAAGTAAGAATCACGCCAATAACATAGTTGGGGGTGATTTGTCTCAATATCAAATGGTTGTTTCAAGTTTGGTAATGTGAGCACTGGTGCAGAACAAAGGCGATTCTTCAACTCAGAGAACACTTTTTGTTGGGTTTCCAACCAAAAAATATTTTCTTTCACTACGCCTTTGGTGACTTGACTTAAAGGCCAAGTGATATGAGAGAACCCCAACACGGACCTATGGTAGAAATTTGCAAGACCCAAAAAGTTGTGGAGCTCTGTTAGAGTGGTTGGGGCTGGCCAATCCCGAATGACTTTTATCTTGGATGGGTCCACATGTACACCCTTCAAGTCAATGATATATCCCAAATATTGAACTTGGGTCAGGCCAAAGGTGCCTTTCTCCAAGTTAGCACACAACTTGTGTTGTTGCAGGGTTTGAAGGACCAATCGAATATGGTGGAGGTGCTCTTCCAAACTATGGCTGAAGAGATGTCATCTAAATACACCACTACAAAGGCATTGGTGAAGGGTCGCAAGATGTCATCCATTAATCTCATGAAGTTTGCAGGGGAATTTGTCAATCTGAATGACATGACCAACCATTCAAAAAGGCCCTCCTTGGATTTGAAGGCAATCTTCCACACATCAAAGGGTTCTATAGGCACCTGGTGATAACCTTACTTCAAGTCAATCTTGCTAAAATATTTTGCCCCTTTGAGTTGGTCCAAAAGGTCATCAATCCACAGGATTGGGTACCTATTTCGGACAGTGATCTTGTTCAGCACATGATACTCAATACAGAGCCTCCAGGTACCATCCTTCTTTTGTACCAATACAATCAAGCTCCCACAAGGTGATGAGCTTGGCCTGATGTGCCCTTTCTACAATAGTTCCTGAATCTGCCTCTTCATCTCATCATTCTCCAGAACAATGCATCGATAGATCGGTCCATTGGGTAGTGGCGTGCCCGGGGTTAGATAGATGGAGTGCTTGACCTGACAATGTAGAGGTACCCTTGTGGGTGAGGTTAAAACATCCCTGTACTCCTCCACGACCTTGTCCATCTGTTGTTGCTGTGTAGAGGAACCCTACCTAGAAGTCGTGGCCACAACCTTCTTCTTGCCTTGGGAGCGAATCATAAGGAAAACAAATTTCTTGGTCTAGGTAATGTTCTTAATGCTTTTATTTGCAATGATCAAAGAGATGGCGGTAGGCGAGGCTACCTCTGATATCCTGTACAACTTATTAGCCTAAATAATAATCACAGAGCGAGGTCTAGACTCATATATAGTATGTCACTTCAACAAGTATGATTGTCCTAACAATACATCATAAACTTCAAGAGGAGCAACATCACACAGTACCTCATTCGTGAAGGGCTTGATGTTATAGGGAAGGCGACATTGTTCTCTGACGCGAAGATCGTGTCCTTGGTGAAGCCACCTGATGGTGTATGACTGTGGATGTGTTATCGTATTTAGGCCCAACCATTTCATGACCTCTGTTGAAATGAGGTTATTTTGGCTCTCGTTTTCAACAATGAACTGCAGTGGAGAACCCTTCACCCACATCTATGAGTGGAAGAGGCGCTCCCCCTCCTCTAGGTCTTTAGGCTCAATCTTCTAAATCTTGGTGGTGGCCACAGTGGCACTGGGCTCCGAATCAATGATCTAATTCCTTTTGTCAGTTCCCTTAGCAGGTTCTTATTCAGAGTCGAGACTTGCATCTGATTCGGAAGCCTTCATCTTAGCCACGAGTGACTGCTTGGCCTGACACTCACTTGTATTGTGAGTGGATCTTTTATGGAACTCGCATCATTTTCCTGTGTCCTTCTTTGTCTTCATGATTTTTTCTTCGCTTGCAGCTTAGGTGGGCTATCTTAGGTAGCCCCACCTTGGCTTGGTCCTTTGTTCTGTGGTTTGGGGGCACCTTTTCCTTTCTTTGGATTTGCAGATCAGAAGTCATGCTTCTTCTATTTAAACTTCTGCTCAATATCGATAGCATACCGATACATCGTGTCAGTGAGTAAATGTCCAAGAACTCCATCTCGTCCTGGATGTAATTATGTTAGATAGTCGCAATACTTGAGAACCAAATGCCACTCAGTATCCTTGATACCTAGCTTCGTGCAAAGGGTAGTGAACTCTGGCACATCATGGTCCCTTTCCTATTGTAGCATGGTGCACTTTATGTATTTGTCTTCATATCTCCCAACAGGGTAATATTGTTCCTTGACGGTTTCTTGAAAAGAAATCCAAGTGGGTACAGTTGAAAACAATGAGGTTCACTCTCATCCTTTTGGTCACAGTGTGTTTCCCACCAATCCTTGACGCGTGGAGCGGATTTGAGAAGTGCAAAAGTAATATTTTCCCGATTGGAAAGTCATGAACTGAAAAATATCCTTCCAACAGATTTAAGAATTCATATACGGTTTCTGCATCTATTAGACCTTCGAAAACAGGAATATCAAAGTTAACTTGTACCTTAAAAGTTGTGGCGCCTCCAGAGTGGTTGTTGGATGAAGATGGATCGCTTGTGGATAGTCTTCGAAGGATCTAGGCAAAGTATCCATCATCGCGCCACTTTGTCGCTCGAGGGATTTCTCGAGCAACATTTTGAAAGGATATCCGACCCCCTCATCTTTATGTTATTCTTCCATGGGATATCATCGGGTTTTGTGAGGCTAATCTTGGAATGGTTCAACCAGATCAAGCCCTAACTCCTTATACCCTGACGTCGTTGGGGACATGCAAAGAAAAATAGAGAAAGAGTAGATTGCTTTGATACCACTAATCTGAACTTAAACAGGAACGTAACAACTTATAGATATAATCATAAACATAGAGATGCAGTAGAAAAACACTTAATTTCATCAATAGAAATATTCTGAACTATGCTTACAAATAGAATGGAAATAAGATAGCTCGAGCAATGGTAGCTTATCTCTGAGAAGAGATGTGGTGGATACATGTTGTTGAACTATGTTACAATGCCGTTCAGTGGACTATTTATTATTGGAAAACATGAGAAAACCCTAAACAACCAAAACCCTAACCCAAGGAGATGTAACACCAAGAGTTTGTGGACCCCATTGGGGTTAGTTGGGAAGCCAACTTCCCGAGGTCGTAACTTGGTCATATTATCTTTGTTTGGTGCGTATGATACCTTCTTGGAAAGGTCTCACCGAGTACTACGAGTTTCATCATATGCCTCTACCTATGTTTATGGGCTTGTCGCAGACCCCAAAAAAACGTTGTTTAGGGGGTCAAAATTGCTCCGGAGGTTCATGATCCGAAAAAACTGCTAAAAATAATAAACGCTGAAATGAACAAGGAAATAGATGAAATTGACTGGGGGGTCTAGGTGGAATAGGCTAATGGCCACCAATATCCACCTAGATGACATCACAATTTTCTCCAAAACATATGAACAACAAATTAAACACTTGAATCTTACCTTTGAAAAGAGTGGAAAATACGGGCTATCTTTGAATCCCAAGAAATATCAGTTCGCTTTGAGCGAAGGCAAGTTGTTGGGGCACGTTGTAACACAGGAAGGGGTAAGGATCAATCCAAATTGGGTGGAGGCAATCAGTCATATTTCCCTACCAAGGAATAAGAAATAGGTCGAAATCTTCTTAGTGAGGGTTAATTTCTTAAGAAGTTTTGTGCCTAACTACGCAGAAATGGTGAAAGGAATTACTGAAATGTTGAAAAATGAAAATGAGGTAAAGTGGGGTCTAGATTCCCGAGAATCCTTCTTTAGAATCAAAAGATATTTTGCAGAGGATCCGGTGATAATAAGCTCGGACTATTCGAGGTCATTTTATATCTTTTCTTTTGCCTCCCCCCATACTATCGTTGTTGTATTACTTCAGAAAAATAAGGAAGGCCATGAGCAACCCATAGCCTTTTTCAGCTGGGCGCTGCGGGATGTGGAACTAAAATATAATATATTGGAAAAACAAGCATATGCTCTAGTCAAAGCTCTGAAGGCTTTCAGAGTCTATGTGTTACATTCGAGCATCGTGGCTTATGTCCCAACAGTAGCGGTGAAGGACATCCTAGTTCAGGGAGACAACGAGGGTAAAAGGGGTAAGTGGATTGCAAGAATCTAGGAGTATGACATGGAGGTAATACCCACAAAGCTCATTAAAGGAAAAGTACTAGGTAAAATCCTATCAGAGCCAAATTATAAGGAATTGGGGATAAATCTATTAGCATAAGGGGGTGAAGAGGGGACACGACCCATGATCCAGACCGCAGTCCAAAAGATTCATATCAAATATGAAAATTTAGCTTGGTACCAAAATATCATCCACTATTTACTATTTATGAGATGCTCAACAAAGGTGGAGAGGTCCAAGCATAGAGAATTGAGAGCTCAAGCCCATAAGTTTGTTATAACTAATGGGAAAATGTACTAGAAATACTCAGTGGGAGTGTTGTTGTTGTGTTTTGTTGAAACAGAAACACAAAGAATGATGAATGAGTTCCATAATGGAGTTTGTGGGGGGCACTACATCTAGAGGACCGTTGCACATAAGATACGCAAAGCAGGGTTCTATTGGCCCATACTATTTGGAGATGCCCACTTTTATGTTAGGGCCTAGAAACAGTGTCAAGTATTTGTTGAGAAGCAAAAATTGGCTCCACTCCCTTTGATCCAAGTTATTATAGAAGAACCCTTCATACAATGGGGACTAGAATTCATCGGGGAAATGCATCCTCCTTCCAGTGGCCAACACAAGTGTACCCTCACCACTACAAACTACTTCACCAAATGGGTAGAAGCAATCCCAGCCAAGAATGCAACTGACAATGTGGTTATGAAATTTCTGGAGGAAAACATCTTGGCTAGGTTTGGGTGCCCTATAAAGATCGTGGTTGTCAACGCCCAGGCTTTCAAGTCTGTAAAGTTTAATGCCTTTTGTCAGAAATATAACATCACAACTAGCCATTCCACCACTTACTATCCCCAAGGAAATGGGTTGGTTGAGTCTTCCAACAAGACAATGGTAAGAATCCTCAAAAAGAGAATTGAAAAAAGTCATAGGAATTGGGATTCCTAGCTGAAATTCGCACTACGGGAAAACTGAGTCACTCCAAAAAGATCCACAGAAAAATCCCCTTTTGAGTTGGTTTATGGGAAAGCTGATGTATTCCTCATTGAGCTTGCCTTGTCATTGGCTAAGATACTACAAGATGCAGAAGAGGAACCCAACTCTCTAACTAGAAGGATACAACAATTGGTGGAACTATAGGAAACCCAAGAGAAGGTGAATCATAGGCTAGAGAACTACCAACAAAAGGTAAAGTCCATGTTTGACAGGAAGACCAAATATAGACCTCTTCAACTAGGAGATATAATTTTAAGGTGGGATGCAAGAAGAGAAGATAGAAGCAAACATGGAAAATTCGACCCCTTGTGGTTTGGGCCCTTGAAGATCTCTGAGACAAAGGGAAACAATGTTTTCTTACTAGAGAACTTAGAGGGTGAGACACTCGAGTTGCCTGTAAATGGGTCGTTCCTATAATTATACTTTCGACGCCAAAATATCCATCCCTCACCTATTGTACATACCGATGAGACATTGTAAAAAAAAAAAAAACAGTTATATTTTCAATCCTTTACATTTCTTATTTTTATTTTATATACTTGACTGAAATAAATCTAAGCCTAATGGATAGAAGGCCACTAGTCTGCAAGTTCTCGGCACCTTGCCAACAAGGCACTATCCCTGGGTGGAACCAATGTTGTCACCCTCTGCAAAGTTTCTCAGCAATTGTTAAAAATGTGCAATCAGGCATAAATGTTTGCATCCATTTTCAAAGCCACATAAGCATTCAAATATTAATTAGACCTCCTCCAATGGATAATGCTCAGAATTATCTTTCCAACAATATATAGAACCCCTCAACTAGACCCTGGAATCAAAAGTTATAGTAGATTGAAGTTACCCTTGAAAACCAAAAGCCAAGGGGAAATGCCTAAAGGAAAAATCTTGCGATCAGAGATTGGAGGTCCTAAAGTTTAGCGCATGGTGCAACAGAAGAAAATCGCTGATATACAATCAATGATCACCGATATCGGAGTTCGGAGGTCCAAGGAATAGTGTACAGTGCGATAATTGGAGGTTAGATCCATGTCAGCAATCAACGATCGCAAATATCAGAAGGCAAACAACATGGCGCATCAGCAGGTCACACATCGGAGGTCCCGACAGTTTGCAAATGACCATTATAAATAAAATGCTAAGAAAAGGAGCCAACATTGTAAAATTCTGAGGAGCACCTCAGAAAATGTGACAAAGGAAATCAATGCAAAACCAAAGGGCACGCAGGCCTTTATTCTCTCCTCTAGGGGTGCCACGCGGCGGTGTATTATTAGATCCGATAAAGACACGATGGTGTTGACGTCACCATGACATGGAAGTACGGAGGACACGTGGCATGTTGATTCGATACTTTCAGGGTCCTAGGAGGGTATATCCATGTGACACGTGTCCCCCCCCAGGAAGCAACGCATGGCACTGATGATGTCATCAATTGGCAATCGACGATTGGGGGTAGCAACACATTGTGAATCATAGGGAATTCATCGATATTAAATCTCTGATACAAGGGCTAGTCCACATTCATGTTGAGAAGCAAAGGACAGAGCGTTGAGTGCTAAGGAGCGATCTCACACGAAGGCAGGTCGCATCAGTGGCACGGCCTGGGAATTGACAATGTGTCGATTGTGATATATCGGGTTGGACCAATCGGTGTTTGGTGGTCACAAACTATAGAGGGCGTGTACCCTCCCTTATTCTTTTTCCAAGTGGGCTAGACCACATCGCGCATTAGAGATCACAATGTTGGAGAGGAGGCACCAAAGGCAAGCATTAGAAATCGCCAATGTGCGGGATTATGTTTAATAAAGGGATGAGTCTCCCAGACATGAGTCCAAAGGTCCTAGCACTTGAGGACTAAGCGCCTGGTCATAGCCCCTCTCACATGAAGCAAAAGGGGCTCAAAGCAAATGGGGCTAACGTGGATTAGAATGCCCTGTCCTGTAAGGAATTTTAATGGGAAATCCCAATATGATAACTACGCAATAAGCTAATGTAGAGCTTTAAAGCCATGGTGAGTTGGCAGCTGAGGCATTTAAGAAGGATATGGAGCATTCAAAAATCGACATGGGCTGACCCTGTAAGGCTCCTTGTGACACGAAATCGGGGTTGACACAGATAGAGTAAATGATGGCATGAAAGCTCAGGAGGACTTGATGATTCAACATGATGCTCTATGCAGAGGGGAGACGAAGTATCGCTCGGGTAACCTCTGCTTTTGTACTATGGAATTAAACTGATAGTTGACCACTCGCCGCTCTAGAGAATGAATTATTTGAGAGGTAAAGGCAGAAGCGATGGGAATCGACTGAGTAGAAGAGGAGGCCAGACCATAGGCAATAAAAAAACCTGAGCAAAGGCCATCACAGGGATGGGAATTAAGATATTTTGCAGAAGTTTTCCTCTGTAAATTGAATTGTTTTGTTATCATTTACTTGTCACAATTTAATGAGGCAATTAAGTTGATTGTAGTCTTTTTGGGCCGCAGAGCCATCCCAAGCCAAAACAGCTAGTCAATCTAACAGCTGAGGATGGGCTGAGATATTTGTTGTAATTATATTTCAGAGCTCCCCTCTTCCTATAAATAGAGGGAAGCCACTCTTAAAAAAGGTTCAAAATTTTGTAAAAAAACTCCTAAGTGGATCATTTTCCTGCTTCAAAAAGGAATTGTATGAACTTTGATGTATGTACCTTATCAAAGAATTTAATGGAAGAATTGTGGCAATTCTAAACTCCTTGATTTGTAGTATGTTTTTCTCTCTCAATATTTCATTATGTGTTTGACATTCCCCTCATATTGCATGTAAGTAGGAACTAGATATATTTCCATTATATGCAAATTCATTTCAGTCAAATCTTTCATAAAAAATACCTGTATTGATAAAGTGATAAGGTCTTTAAAAGACGCTCCATGCATCTCAACATCTCATAAACCTCTCATTGCTCTTGTTTTCCTCTAGATCCAGTGATACATAATTCTTAAAATCTAAGCTCTGTTTTGATGGATTTTCTCGTTATTATCTCCTACTATTCCATCTCCATTAACAATTAATTCACTGTGAGTTTCAATCTGCTTTGGCCACCACTGTTTGAGTATTACTCCCTGTGGAATTTTGCACACATGTTATTTCTTACAGTGTGCTTCATGAGCGGTTCTGAACCAACCCTTTCAAGCTATTCGTGACAGAAAACTATTAGTACTACAAGCTCCTAAGACTAATATGCCAGCTTTACGTAAGATGTCATAGGCAGTGATCTATAATCAACTAGAGGTTGTCTCTAGGAAGCTTTCCTATCCCTGGAAGCAGCTCTTCTCCAAGTGCTGGGAAAAGCCACAACATAGTCATTGTATTGATTTGTTATAAAACAAAATAATGTGCATATTTTTTCTTGTGCGAAGCTTTCCACACACTGACAGCTTCACACAAATATACCAAATATTTTCATTAAACCAACTTTGCACATTAATCTTATAATTATAAGAACTAATAATCTATTATATACTATATTAGGAATATAATTATTTATCTTATAATTAGAGGGAACTTAGGTGTTATTTTATTAATAATTTCAAATTGCATCAACAAAATATTGGATGGGCATCTCCGCACACTTTCAGATTGCAAAGCTTCACTCGTGACATAGATTGCTTAAGAATGTGCACCGTGTTATATCCATTAGTAACATCCACTGCTTGCGTATTTGACAACAATGTAGGTGGACGAGATTGAGCCTTTTCGTTGAGTTCTATTCCATTATGGTTATACCTTCTTTTCAGCAGAGAAAAACTTCAAAATATAAGCCATAGCGTATTTAAATTAAATACGCTAAGGAGATTCCTAGGGGCATGCCAACACATCATCAAGGTAGTTTCAACGCTCTCTGGTTTGGACTTGTACATACATATGAAGTGATTTACCATCATTGAAATTTGAGTAGCGTTAAGATAACAACGTGAACACCGTGGACCAATTTTATGATAAGTTTGCATACAATTTTAGTTTATTAACATTTAGTTGTTGGGATATTTGGATAATGAAAATATGAATGACTGATTTGAATTCCATAACAGTTGGTTCAACTAACAAGATACGTTGGGTCAAGAAATTCATCACTTCTTACACGTATGCGTATTTACATTGATGAATATTAGTGATAATTAGTAATTTAGTTATTATAAAAGTAATGTGTATTTATAGATGAATCTCGGGTGAATGTATGAAAATGGGTTATATTTATGGGCCAAATGTTACAATAAAATTTTAAATTTTTTCTCTTCTATTAAAGTGAAGTTCTCAAAATTTATTTAAGGATTGTGAATTTTGATTCGGAGTAAAAGACAATTTGTGGAGAATTATGTTTTTGCCCTATTAATATTTTTTGCAAAATTTTTATTGTGATATAATCTATCAATTTTCCATTAAATGCAATGTTTGTCCTCGCAAATTTTCACACATCTCAAGAGGTATGTGTGCGTTCGCACAACGTAACTTAGTATAAAATGTGTAATTATATATATATATATATATATATATATATATATATATATATATACATATATATATATATATATATATATACATATATATATATATATATATATATATATATATGAGCATGAGAGAACTCATTTTTTCATAACAAAATTTTATTTTTTTATGCGAAATTATATTTTTTTATTGTTTTTTGAAGTTGCTGAAGAATTATTTCAATTGCATTTTATAGAGACGTGTTCATGTAATATTTTTTTTCAAATTCTTAAATAAATTGAAAAATCAAGAGTACACTTTTGAAGATGATTCGTAAACAAAGATAATGGTAATTTTTTTTTTAATTTCGTTGTGTATATTTTATGTTATTGATTTTTTATTCAGCGTGTTTGAAATTGTCCAAAACAAATTCAAGCATTATGTTCTAAAAAAAATAGATAAAAAATACTATATGAAAGTGTCAAACTCTTATGCCATTGGATAGAGGATTCTTTCGCGAATCCAACATGATCAAGTCCACCGCTTAAAGACAAATTTTTCCCTAAATCCACTAGGGTAAAAATTGAGTTGCAGAAAAATCTGCAAAAGGGGTGATAAATCTGTGATTTTTAGGACCTCAATAGCTCGATCGAGTGCTTAAAATACTTGATCAAGTGCTTGAGTTTGAAATTAAAATAGCTCGATCGAGTGTTAAAGAAACCCTCGATCGAACAGTGAATGTGGTTAACTAGTGGCTCGATCAAGCCATTTAAAAACTAACAACGCACCAACTTTCATTAATGGTATTGATGCTAAATGCTATAGGCTAACAACTTGATCAAGATTCTACTATCAACCTAGAAAAAGAAAACAATCCAAATTTGAATGCATGAAAAAATAGTAGCAAATATCCATTCATAGAAAAATATCAAAGCCTGAAAATTACATAAGAATTCACAACAAACATGGGAAATTGGAGATTTGGATCTTGAAAAGGAAAGAAATTGCCAAGCATAGTGGAAATGCGAGAGAAAGGATGAGAAAGAGATTACAAACATTGAGAGAACAAGAAGATCATGCAATTCAAGAAATTAATGCAAATATAGGTAATTCAAGTTGTCTCACTTCTCATATTACATGCCCTATATTGTATGAATTAGGAAACATGATTGAAAACAAGAAACAAATGGAGAATGAAACAATAGAATGATGATAAAATAATCATTGAAAGTAATACCATGTACTTAAAAATTGAGATGTAACAACTACTAAAGAAAACTACTTGAAACCATGGTTTATTGGAATTTTCTGAAACCACTTGAATTCATGCAAATTATGAACCACTTTAAAATTTTAATGGTTTAGGATAACCCATCAAAACTATGGATGTGATTTAACCAAAGAAAATTGTTACATATCCATATATTATTTACATGAATTACGATTCATAACAATTTATTTACAAGAGAGATTAGCAAAAACCACTTTCAAATTTTAATGGTTTAAGATAACCCATAAAAACTATGGATGCGATTTAACCTAAGAAAATTGTTACATACCCATATATTATTTACATGAATTATGATTCATGAAAATTTATTTACAAGAGGGATTAGTAAAAATAGTTGTCGCATAGGTGCTCCAAAACCTATAAACATTAGTTTGAGTGATGTTTGATATCCTTATAGGAGTTAAAGAGAGAAATTGTATCAAGATCCAAAAGGAAGAAGAGTATCCCTCCTTCCAATGTGCATGTTGAGAAGACAATATTTGTTAAACATATAAAAAATTCCATAATACCCACCATAGTATCTAAAATTTAATGATTCCTTGAATCCTAAATTATGATGAAACATATATAATTTTTATAAATAAAACTTCACGTTTTATTAATTTATAAAGTTAAGCTTACATCATAAGTGCATTATACTAATAGTTTGATGTGATTTTCATTATAATCAAATTAGTGTTAGTTTATTTTTCCATTTTGATTTTCCTCTCTTTGTAATTTGTTGTGTAGAGCTTGATTTTTCTTTATGTTATTTAACAATCTATATGATATATGTTTAACTGAGATTTTATTTTAGATTTGAAAATTACTATTCATATAAACATTTATGAAATATTTTAACAATATATATAAAAAGATACACTTACTTAATAGATAATTTTAGAAATTGTTTTTGATATATTGAACACTTTGTTTTTTTTTAATTTATAAATCTTTTATAAATACGAAAAAAATATATATATTTCAACCTCAAAAATACAACTCTTTTCTTTATCAAATATAATATTATAAATATCACTCCCTCTCTCCAAAATATTTCAACCTCAAAAAATACAATTCCTTTCTTTATCAAATATAACATTATAAATAGTTTAGTTTTGTCACCTCCCCCTCTCCTCGAGAAAAAAAAAGGAGGATGATTTTTTATAATTTCATTCCTTAAAATGTTTTCTTTTCTTTATCAAATATAACATTATAAATAGTTTAGTTTTGTCACCTCCCCCTCTCCTCGAGAAAAAAAAAAGAGGAGGATTTTTTATAATTTCATTTCTTAAAATGTTTTCTTCATCAATTTCATGGACATACAAGTTATGTAACACTCTCAAAATGACCTAAAGTATGTACTCATATTTATTTCATTGGGCTGGTGAATTAGGATATTTATTTCATTGGGCTGGTGAATTAGGATATGTTGGCCTTGAATGTCCATCTGTATATATGTGTTTTGAGGTTTGAATGTCTATGTTTATTTGTTTTGAGGTCAAAGTAACTACGTGATTAAGGCTAAAGAGTCTATGCATTGATAAGCTAGCATGCTTTGCAATGTAATATGTAATTGCATCTATGTTAATAAAATATATCATTAATAACAATGTAATATCTAAGTCCATCCATGTTAATAAAATACATAACTATTGTAGACTGAGTCAAACACAAGAGATAGGGGGTTTCCACGAGAGGGAAAGGTATAAGTGAGGGGGCGGAACAAAGACGTGTTTTTTAGGCAGAATATATATTATAATGTTTCAAAAGTTACTTTATAGAATATGACCCCAAGATATAAAGGGCATGGTACAACATTGTGAATCTTAAGTGGGATTATGTTGCCAATTCTTCTTGGGTTGTCTTGGGTAAGACTAGAGCCCTAGAGCTGGAATCACTTGGGTAAGATTAACCAATTTGGGGCATATGGGGGTTTCCTGAAAGACTACTGATGGCAATTGGAATTCTTCAATCTATAATACTTTTATACTTCCTAACTGGCTTGTGTAGGAATCCCTTGAAGGGAGGTGGCGTAACATGAGGGACTATAGAGTGAAAGAATGAGGTGCATTACCTTAGATTGTGTAGGTTAGGGGATGATAGAATATATGAATGGAGGATGTTGGAGTTGGTACCTTAGCGTAGTACTTGTTTGGTATTGGCTACACAACAATAGTTGGATTTAGTTGAGCCTTCTCCCTATTGGACTCATAGCTCTAGTGAAAGGGTGACTTACTCATAAGGATTTAGAGCAATGAGGATTATAATTGCGTGTAATGTGTGAGATTTATAGTCAGTCAATGGACAACTACAAATGATAAGTGTTATTGTGTCTCATGTGTTGTTTATTTAGTGTAATTGTTTATGTAAATTATAATGCTATATTAATGAGTGAATTGTATTTAATCTCTATGTGGCTATATTATTATGTATTGTATGGTATGTTGTTAGACTTACATATTTGCACCACATGTAGGATATTATTAATACATAGTAAATTTATGTGTACAATCGACATGAAATTAACAGATAGTAAAATCATATATATGATAGACAAGTAGTTGATGCATAATCAACCACGAATATGGTCAATAGGATATAGTACTGTGTTTATGATGCATTGACAAGTTTATTCATTAGCCAGTGGGTTACATTGACTTTGAGATAAATGCATGGTTAGAAGAAAGTTAAGAAGGAAAATTCTATTATCAATGTGTAGGGAAGTGAAAAAATGAATTTACTTAAACAACCCATACTCTCAGTAATAGTTCTGGGGTAATTGATATGCTACAAGTTATATTTAATTTAGTGGATCACCACTAGGTTTGGAATCTAACATCTCTTTCATTTGTCAAATAAAAATTTGATGATAATTGAATACTTTCCTTGTATTTTATTTTGAGTTTTATGTAAATTCTTAAGCGTCAATTTTTTTTTATTTGGAAATGAATATTGTGCGCCAAATAATATGGAATTTTGTGAAATTTTATTAAAAATGAGTTTTAACATGATTAAATTGTCCATCATTCTATCATAATTGCTATTTCTGAACTACAACTTCCTAATCCAAAACAAATACACATTATAAGATATTTTCGCATTGGCTTCAATACTTTTGCCAACTAAAATGTACATAAGATGGGGCAATTTCATTTCTGAAACAAAAAGTTCATCAAAATAAACGCCTTGCCAAATCAAATGTGGTTGGTTTACTTTATCTCCTGCACATCTATCCATATATGAAAATATAACATTGGGTTCTCATCCTAAAGGCTCAAACCATATTATTCAAAGAGAAAGACTACACAAGTCTCAAACATAATGATAGCTCTTAAAATTAAGATGGCTTTATTGGAAATGTTAATATCAGCTATGTCCTTGTATTTTACAGATCTGCGGTTACAGATCTGCGGTTCGGTGAATTCTCTTCGTCTGCGGTTCCTGGAATTTTATCTTTTAATTCCGTCATCAATCCAGCGTTATATACCAGCGTTTTTATATACCAGCGTTATATCAGATTCCAGAGTTGTAATGAATTCTTTGTTCAGATCTGCGGTTCTTCGGTGAATGCTTTGCTCAGATCTGCGGTTCTTTGGTGAATTCTCTTCGTCTGCGGTTCCTGGAATTTTATCTTTTAATTCCGTCATCAATGAATTAGTTTTCTGCGAATCTCAGAAGTCTCTAAAATATGGCTGCGGTACATATGCATATAATTTCCTCCCGCTCTGAGATCTGACTTCTGCGGATCTCAGAAGTCTCGGTTCCGCGGAGATAAAAAAAGATTTACGTGATTCATCTTGCAGTCATCTTGAAGTCAGATCTCAGATCTCAAATCCGCGGATCAGATCTCAGAAGTCTCAGAAGTCTCGGTTCTCCTCTTCTGCGGAACAGATCTCAGAAGTCTTCGGTGGCTCAGATCTCAGAAGTCTCGGTTCTCCTCTTCTTCAGTGGTGGATCTATCTTCTGCGGATCTCAGAAGTCTCGGCGGCTCAGATCTCGGCATTTTGAGACAGGCATATATTCCTGACTCCTCTCCAGCAGCGCTCCTCTTCTCCTCTCTTGAGAAATCTCGGTTCTCCTGAGCAAGTAAAATATGGCTCTGAGCTTCGCAAAAATAACTGGTGGCTCATCCGCCTCTGAAGGGCAATCTCCTGCCCATATCGTGAGTGAAGCCCCAGCTCCCACTATCCAAGTGGTCCAGGACTCACTCGATGAAGCTTTGAAGTTCTCCGAAAGTGCCCTAATTTGCCGGTTCAATGGTTTTTGGCCGCGGCTGATAGCACTCCACAATTGGATCTCGGAGGTATGGAAGCCTATCATTTCTGATGAAATTAATATCTACCCCTGTGCTAGAGGTTTCTTTATAGTAGATTTTGAAAATCCTGAAAGCAGACAATGTATTCTAGACTCCGGCCCTTGGTTTTGGGAAAAATCAGGCCTATTCATGAAGCCATGGAACCCATCATTCGATCCCTCTACAGCAGTGATAACCTCAGCACCAGTTTGGGTGCGATTGCCAAGCCTACCCTTGCATCTCTGGAATCTCTCCTCGCTAAAAGCCATCGGAAATGCAATTGGGAAATTTTACTGCAGGTGCCCAGAAACAGAGGAATATGCCAGAACCACCTATGCACGCATCTGTGTGGAAATGGATTTCAGTGCCAGATTCCCAGCTGAAATAAACCTAACAAGTAAAGACTATGTGTGGAACCAGAAGCTTGATTATGAAAGTGTCCTCTTCAGATGTCGATCGTGCTTTGAGACGGGGCATCTAGCCAAAAATTGCCCAAAAGCCTCTGAGAAAAATTTTGCTAGAAAAAACCACCACAGATCTACATGGTGGGAAGGAGCACAAAAAGAACACTACACTGTCATCAAAGAAGAAGAATATTCTAGAGAAAATGAGTCACAAGAAATCAAGGAAGAAGGAAGCAACTCTCAAAACAAGCAAGGAGAAAGCCCGCTCCAACAAATCAACAGTTATGAGGATTTGAATACCGCAGAAAATAAATCTTCATTTAACAGCAAAGCAGATCTCCTAAACCAAACTTCTTCTCCGACTATTTTCAAAAGAACGAACACAATAGATCGCGAAGCTAAGACACCAATGTCCCAAGAACCAGAAGAGATGAAGGAGATGCAAGACAAAGGAAGTTGGAAGACCGTAGAGAAAAGAAAGAAAGCTACAACACCAATCTCGCCAAGAAAGACGAGGAGCCAGACAAGTAAAAATTAAGAAAATTGTAGGTCCGATAGACCAATTTGGTCTGAGTGGACGTTAACCACCACCACCACCACCACCACCACCACCATCATCATCATCATCATCATCATCATCATCATCATCATTTATTGACATTTCGTTTTTTTATATGAATTATTAATATAATTTATATTAGAATTAAATATAATGAAAAAAATAAATTCTAGAATTAAATAAATTTCATAATTTAAATTTTTAATTGTAATAATTTTGATTAAATTATAAAATTGGAAAAAACCAGAGAATAAAGTCAGCGAAACACGAGGCAAGAGTGTTGAAGTGTAAAAAAGAAAAGAAAAAGAAAGCAATCTCACATCATTGTTTAAGTAATATTTAAACCTAAACCATTATAAAATCTAATTGGTAGCATATATTGCGGCTGTGCATTAATGAATGAATAGCACCTGATATATTGATTGCTGAGTTGAATATCTCTGGCACATCATTATACGCCACCGAAAAGCTGACTAGTTTGATTTTCAGAAATCAGAAAATACGGAAAATTATCCTGCACGCAAATTTCAGGGCTGACCGGTACGAGACTTTGGCGGGTTTTCAGATAGGTTAAGGGGAAGCCAGACAGGCCGGCAATTTGACGTTCCGCATAATTTATTTTTTGGCATTTGAGTATTTAACGGTGTGCTTGATGATCTCATATCATTTGTTGATTATCCACCCTGTAAAATGGTTTGTTAATATAAACTGTTTTGTTTTTTCTTCTGAAAAATAATGGTATCAGAAGGCAGGATGGTTTGTGGGAAGCACTAATGTTGAATTACAGTGATTTGGATTGAGTATTTGGTTTTGTTACAGCTTAATTATTTTATATTATGGTTTTGTGTTTGAGATTTGGTAATCTATTTTTTTTAACAAAGTAAAAGTAACGTAATTGTGATTTTTTTTTGTTTTTTAAAAAGTTGTTTTAAATGTATAAATAGGATAAATTATTACTGTTTTTTTAAAGAAAATGAAAGGATAATTTCAGTAACAACATTGTTTAATTTTGAAAAGCAAATATTTAATTTTCAATATTATTGAAAAATTATTTTCAAACATTTGATTGGAACATAATTTTTATTGTACTCTTTTGACCATGTGTATAACTTCCTCAAATTTTTTTGCCATAATTTCTTATTGTAGTTTCAATATTTATGACATATTTTTAAAATATTTGTTCAATGATTTTTTATTGTTAATCTTTATATGAAAACCACCTAAAACTAAAATCTTTGAAAATAGCTCATACTCATGTAAATAACCTATTTACGATCAATTATTGCCCATCATAAATTATTAAAAAAATTGCATAAAAAATGAATAGGAACAATCTGGAAATAAATATATCTACTACCTATGATTATTTATCTTTTTTTCAAGGCTTAACATGTAGGAGTAAAAGTGTAAATGTGCAAAAATAGTAGTGGTTACTACCCAGCAAAAAATGATGCAAGTCCTTACATGTGAGCAGGCAATTAAAAGAGGTTTTTCGTTTTTGGGCATAAAAAAATTTAACATGTAGGAGTAAAAGTGTAAATGTGCAAACTTATAACTAGTGGTTACTACTCACCAAAAAATTTTGTAAGTCCTTATCCATTAGTAGACAATTAAAAGATGAAGGTTTTTCATGTTTGAACATAAAGAATTTAAAAGTGAATGTCCAAACTTAGTAGTGGTTACTACCTTTTCATGACAATTAAAAGATGAAGGTTTTTCATGTTTGAACATAAAGAATTTAAAAGTGAAGGTTCAAACTTAGTAGTGGTTACTACCTTTTCATGTTTGAACATAAAAAACTTTAACATGTAGAAGTAAAAGTGTAAATGTGAAAACTTATAACTAGTGGTTACTACCCGCCAAAAAAATTTGAAGTCCTTACCATTAGTAGACAATTAAAAGATGAAGGTTTTTCATGTTTGAACATAAATAATTTAAAAGTGAATGTGTAAACTTAGTAGTGGTTGCTACCCACCGAAAATTTATGCAAGTCTTTATCAATTAGTAGCTTTATGCAAGTCTTTATCAGTTAGTAGCCAATTAAAAGAACGCTTTTCATGTTTGAACATAAACAATTTTGTTTATTTTATATAATGTTTTTAAGGATATAAAAAATAATAATATTTTGTTCATATATTTAAAACAACATGACAAATAAAAGAAGCTTCCCCAAACAAATAAATTCAACACGTATACTACATGGCTTGTCGAGATAGTTACGTCCAACATCCCTAACCTTATGATTTTAAAATCTAAATGGTTTCCCTAAGGTAGATTTTTCTTTTGGTTTTGTCCTTTTGTTTCCAAAATTAATGACATCATCATTGCAAAACATTGGATTCTTCATTGATAGTAAGTATTGATATGAATATGTCATTATGGGTGTTTGAGTTTTCTTCTGAAAAATCTCTTATAAACATCTTAGGTTATTTCATTCATCATACAAAGTGTTTTATAGTTTTTCTTTTGTTGCTTTAATTTTTCAATCTTTCTTTGTATCACAACAAGTTTTTCATATATGGTTTAGGGTTGTTTTGGTTCTATAATTCTTTTGATATTTTCAACAGTAAGCAATATTTTATCACAGTTTTGATTTCTATAAGCATCTAGGTACTTTTTGAATTGCAATGTTATGGTGTTTGTAACTTCAAGAGATCTAGAATGTTGCAACAATTATAGATATTTTAATTCTATCATGCTCTACAGAATAATTTCGATAGTCACTTAAGTTGTTGAATATATGTTTTAGTTAACCTCGTAAAAGATAAAAGAATTTAGGGTTTGATATTTCCTTGTATGAATACATCATAATGTTCTCCTATGGACAATATGAAGATAAATTTTATTAGAATGCAAAACTTTTCATTTTCTTCGGTTGTAATGTCTATGCAAAGCCTAGTGTTCTCATAGGTGAATTGTTACCCACACATTTTCATCTATTACATCTGTGACATCTTAGATATATTTAAAAATAATTTTCTCAACTTTTTTAACAAACATTAAACACAACTATTAAATATTAGGTTCCAAATGATTTGATGTCATGGCTATTTATAAGAATTTTCTCCATCTCAATATATTTCATTCCAAATTAATTGATGTGATGGATACTTGAGCTTTTACAAGAGTAAATATTGTTACAGTATGATTACAATGGGTTTGAATCCTTATGTTTATGCAGTGCAAATTAAAATTTGAATCTTTCTATTTACACAATGAAAATTCAAATACAGATGAGTATGGCTACTGAATTTTTTTCATATACACAATTATTACACTTCACATGTCTCAGTGTTGGTTCAAACCTAATGCAATATTATTTTTACAAAATAATACAAGACCAAATTGAAATCCCTAGTTGAAACAACTTTTTCTTTTAAAATAGAGAACTACCAAGGTGAATAATACTAGAACATGAAAGCAGTTTATTTTGCATGAAAGCTCAAGCTACACAACCATGAAGTCAATCTAAGAATCCTTGGGAAATATATATTCTTGAAATAAATGGGGCAATTGGATTTAAGGACAATAACCATCTAGTTAAAAAACCACACAACCATGAAGTCAATCTAAGCATCCTTGGGAGATATATATTCTTGAAATAAATGGGGCAATCGGATTTAAGGACAATAACCATCTAGTTAAAAAAGCACGATCTACAAAAATATTTGTGAATCAAAATAAAACATAATTTATTTTTCCTCTTTTGGTTCCTACAAGGACATTAACTTTTGTCTCACGACCTTCTTTTCCTATCATGGGAAATAGTAGGGCAGACAATGATTCATGTCTTTTGTCAAATTGCAGCATGGAGATGGATAACATTGTTGATTAGAATGATCCTAGATTTCTCCTCCTAAGACATAACCAGATTACACTTTCTCATATTGATATTTACCTTCACATCTCCAGGCCCTCGTGGTCATCTCTAATTGATATCATCCTTCTGCCATGATTTTGAAATATTTGTGCAATGATTTTTCATTGTTAAGCTTCATAGGGAAACCGCCTAAAAGTATTTGAATAAAAAATGAATAGGAACAAGATGGAAATAAATATACCTACTGTGAGTTACTGTCTACGAATATTTATGTTTTCTTCAAAACTTTAACATTGTAAATGTGCAAACATAGTATTGGTTACTACCCACCAAAAATTTGTGCAATTCCTTATCCCTTAGTAGGAAATTAACTTTTCCACTTCATACATCAATTTGAATTTTTTCTAAAAACATAACATCCACTTAAACTTGTTGTTCAATATTTTTTGTTTTTTCTTCAATGTTCAAAGATATAATTCGTAGCAATAATATGATTTCTTATCATTGAAAATATATTTTTGAATGTACAAATAGGTTCAATACCGTGAAACACTTTTGGGACATTCACATTTTTCATATTACACAGCTCAAGCTTAATATGATTCTAAGAAATCCTAGTTGGATTTCAAACAAAATTGACTGAGAAAATTATGCCCAAAAAGGGGAAACTACATCAAAAAGGGAATAATCAAACCCAGAGGCCAAAGGTCAAAGTGGTAGAATATTTACAACTCTATAGACTTTACCAATCAAATCACTACGCATAGGTGAATCCGTTGTCCCACAAACAAGGGGATCTCATACACCAATTTGGTTTCTAACTTGGCCATGACCTTACAATTACAATATTATTATTGATTTAATTTGAGTGGGCATGATGGTTAAGAACATGTGTTCACTTGCAAAAGGTCACACATTCAAATCCAAAGATGGTAGTGCATGTACACCTCCATATAGCAATGAAATCGAAAAGAGTGAGCATTGAGCCTAGATCTATCTTAAACCCAGGTCCTTTATATTAAATGATTTTAAGGTGTAATTATTTTTGCCTTTTAGAATGAAGCATTTTTATATTAAATGATCATATATGTTAAATTAGTTGATTTAAAATAAATCAACTAATATAAATATAAAATTTTAACTTAATTTAATTTTAATGGTTTAATGTAAGTATATTTTCTAATTTTCTAATTTTTATTTTTTTCTAATGTAAGATTACTTGAGAACACCTCCCACACTCTAAGTCATAAATCACCTCTCTACCTTGTTGCAAGGAAACTTGTGAGAATTTGTTTTTAGTTTTACTAATTTTATTTTTTTTTTAAATGGTAAAATAAAATGTATTTTTTTATCTTTTAACTTAAGTTAGTAATTTCTTTATAATAATTCAACTTAATTTTGTGTTTTTGAATGTAAAAATAGGTTCAATACCGTGAAACACTTTTGGGACATTCACATTTTTCATATTACACAACTCAAGCTTATTATGATTCTAATCAATCTTAGTTGGATTTTAGACAAAATTAACTGAGAAAATTATGCCCAAAAAGACGCAACTACATCAAAAAGGGAATACTCAAATCCAAAGGCACCCAAAAAGGGGCAACACCATCAAAAAGGGAATAATCAAATCCAGAGGCCAAAGGTCAGAGTGGTAGAACATGTACAACTCTATAGACTTTACCAATCAAATCACTACACATAGGTGAATCCTTTGTCCCACAAACAAGGGGATCTCATACACGAATTTGGTTTCTAACTTTGCCATGATCTTACAATTACATTATTATTATTGATTAAAGTTGAATGGGCCTAATGGTTAAGAACATGTGCTCACTTGTAAAAGGTCACACATTCAAATCCAAAGACGATAGAGCATGTACGCCTCCATAGACTTTGGCGACTTTGGCAATGAAATCGAAATGAGTGAGCAATGAGCCTAGATCTATCTTAAACCCAATTCCTTTATATTAAATGATTTTGCCTTTTAGTATGAAAATTTTTTATACTAAATGATCATATTGTTAAATTAGTTGATTTAAAATAAATAAACTAATATAAATATAAAATTTTAACTTAATTTAATTTTAATTTTTTAATGTAAATATATTTTATTATTTTCTAATGTAAGATTACTTGAGAACACCTCCCACACACTAAGTCATAAATCACCTTTCTATCTTGTTGCAATGAAACTTGTAAGAATTTATTTTTATGTTTATTAAATATATTTTTTTTTTAAAATGATAAAATAAAATGTAATTTTTTTTTATCTTTTAACTTAAGTTATTATAATTTCCTTATAATAATTCAACTTAATTTTGTGTTTAATATCTTTATTTTAAACTTAATTATAATCATTCCTTTAATACTATTTTTTTTTTAAGGGATCCTTCCTCTACTATCCCCCCATAATGTAACTAATAAAATGCATCTCCATTCCAACCCTTTTTTTAACACTTAAATGAGTTTATTGATGTTTAAAGCACTAATAGGAAGCCTCTCATTTTTATGTTAACTAGCTTGTGCTCGATCATACTAATAATGGGTGGAATCCTACCTTCTAAAAAGGAATATTGGATAAAGCGTAGTGCACTTGAATTCAAGGTTATATTTATATATTTTTACATGATTTACTCCAAATTTCTTTGAAATGGTATATTCCTAGGTCTCATAGCCATATAAAATTCAACTTCACAATTATTCTGCTGACAAAAATAAGTGTTCCAACTTTCAATAATTACTTTTTTAACACTATAATTTTAATTTAACGTGTGATAATAATCCATTATAAGATACTTAAAAACGGACTTTTAAGTTGTTATTATTTAAAAAAATCATGGCATGTGATTTTATTTAGAATTAATGATAATTACTTTTGTATTATTTCTAAATAGAGGCATTTTGGAGTTGGTATATGTGACATACCCAAATGGTAATTTTGAAATCTATTAAAAAAAAGGAGCAAAATTCAACTTATTATACTATTATCATTTAGTCAATGCAATCGGTATGAAATAAGATAACTCATGAAAATGAAAAGAATAGTAAGTATATGCAATACAAATACTTATAAGCATAAGCAATATATAAAATATAGTTAAATTATTAAGTTGTATAGTAAAATATAAATACACCAATAAAAAGTATTTATCCTTAAAAAGATTTATTAACTAATTAAAGATACCAAATATATCACCTAACCATATGTTTTTTTGTACATTTACTTTCTACGACAAGTTATCTTTGGGTTGAGGCTACGACTCCACAATGATCGGTTCTTAGGCCAACTCTATCACTCATAGAAATATAGCTCATAAGGTTCCTCTACTTATGCAATCACATAACAATCACCGTCATCATAATTACTCAACTAGTCCCATGACAATCTCAACTCCTATATTTCTTTCCCCTTCAATCCACACAACCCAAGGAAAGGAATCACTTTCTTGTAATGCAATCCCTTGGGCTATTCCATTTTCCTCCAAGGATTTAGTGCTACTAGTAAAAAATTATCAATGTAAGAAGCTTTAGAGAGACATTATCAACAAGGAGTGAGAATCATGAAGGAGGAACTCCCGAATACTCAAAAAGGTAAGTTAAATATGCATGTTCTCACAATGCCACATAGACTCCCCAAAAATATCTCATACCCATCTTTTTCTCAACTCTTTCAAATATGGAAATAATCAAAATATAAATAAAATGGTATAGCTTTTGTACGATCCCCTCTATCTAATGGGATAATAGACCCTATACTCTTGTCTGTCGGTGATGTATTTTATTTTTAATATTTGAAACCATTACATAGCTAGCCTCTTTGACCTTTCATTATGTACAAATATACATTATTAATCTAGGGATAAAAATTCAGGGCCTTGCATTCTCTCCCTCTTACTTCATCTTTTCCCTCATGCTCAACATTATAGCGGTGTACATATATACAAATTTATTTCAAAAATTCAAAATAGATGCGAGTATGTTTTCTGCATAACATATTCAATCTCCCATTTTTCTTCTTCATGGATGTAGCTAGTCCATTAGAAATTTACCCACCCTATGGACTTGTTCTTGGCCACCATGACCTTCCTATCTAGTATATGCATGTACTGTACTTAGAAGCCTTTGTGGGTCCACTTCAACCAAAGTCTAATCAATTACATGGTTAGCATCAAGTACAATAATTTTCAGCAAAGACACATGAAATACATTATGCATTTTCATGGACTTAGGTAATGTAAACATGTATTCAACCGATTCTATCTTGTCCAATGTCTCAAATGGACCAATTGTGCTATCAACTTAGTATAATCGCTTAACTTCAATGAGTTTTTCTTTGACTTCACACTTTTAAAACACATGATTTCCCACTTTAAATTCTCTGGATGTCATTCTCTTATATGTTGTTGTAGATGCTACAACAACTCCAAAATTTAGCCCTTTCCAAAATTTTGGACAACCCCCATAATGAACCTTCTTTCAACCTTTTCCTATGGTCTCTTAGGGTTTCATGCTTTCTTTATATTTTTAGGGTTTCCATAGTACTTATGAGATCCCTAACCTAAAGGATTTGAACTTACCTCTTCCTCTTAATTGTTACTCGCATTGATAGACTTCAAGTTAAACCCTAAAATCGTGATTTGAGACCTTCCCTTTGGTTTGATTATTAAAGTCGCAAAGTTGCATTTTACAACTTAATCGCAAATGCCTATGTCAGTTTCTGTTGCGCCTTGCAACCTATATTGTGTCAGTTGCATGCGACCTTTATTGTGCCAGTCGTATGTGACCTGGGTACCATTCTCTACACACTCACAAAGTCACATGTCTTTAACTCATACATTTGGCCATCACCCCTAATTTGCGACCTTGCGACCTTAGGCTTAGGCTAGTCGCACATGATTGGTCCTTCGTGCTACCTCCCTTTGCAACTCCTCCTTGCACATGTGCACCTGTTTATATAAACTCCTTCACTCCTTGTTTATTACTAACCCTTTGCTACAAAGAGTTGGAGTGAGCACCCCTTTGGCAACCAAGCTACGCGTGCGACCTCCCCTCTAGGTAAGTAGTGGCTCCCCAATCTTTGCAATCTTTCCTCTTTCAAAATTGATGATGAGCATCTTATGGTTTAGGGCACAACCCTGCACTTTTCTCCCACTCTATAATTATTAAGCCCCTCCATTGCACTTGAATCCTCATCCCATTCAACCAAACACTTGCCCTTCCCTCGCTCTCCCTCAATATATTTCCCTAGAATTCTCGTCTTAACCAAACCTTTCGCTGTGAAAAACCCTTACTTCATTAGTAATTCCTTAAGTCATCCGCTTAGGCTTTAGCTCATGGTCATTGACTCATAGTCCCAAATCTTGTGGTACCTTAATGGGATGGTATTCGATTAAGTGTTGCTTCCACCCATGGAATTATCCATTTGGAACTTGTTGTAAATTCCTCACCCTCGACCAGTCCAAATACTCTCTCTACATAATTTCTTAAACTCAGATTTTTGGACAAAGCTCGAATGATAGTCGCAAGTTACACGAGGTCGCATCCCCACCAATAGCATCATAAACTAACGTTTGTGATCTCATGACTAGGTCGTAGATCACAACCATCTATCTCGTGATCTTTTGCAACCTCTCCGATGTGACCCTATGACCCACCATCACCACTAAGTCTCATAGTCATAAATCGTGACTAGGAAAGATAAAGAGATGTGTGATCTAGTATATAGCATGACCTTGCGAGCACTCCTATCATGTGATATCACTCTCTTTGTGACTTGCGACTTGTCCCCTTTTACGATTCACTTAGGCTATCACTTAGTCACATAGTCGCAATTTTGTATTCAAGAGAGTCAACATATTTTGCAACCTACTCTCATGTGTGACCTTACGACCTCTTACCTCTTTGCAACCTATCATATCATTACAACCTAACCTATATCTAAAATTTTTGATCTGTCTCATTGAGTAGAACTGTGACCTAGTGACCATCTCTACACTTTATACTTAGGACCCATAGTGATAATTTTGTTTGTGACTAGTGCTTATTATTATTCATGTTAACATCTTCTACTTGGGATCACATTTTTGAAATGTCAGGTGACATTGATCTAGACTACATTAGCATATCATCTTTCTCTGGGGAGATGGCACCAATAGTGGTCAAAAACCCTCACCAAGGTTTGGGCAGGAGTTTTGCCATAATGGAAAGAAGTATTGAAGGAGTTGTGGACAAGCCACAAACTCTATGAATTTACGAGGACACTGCTTGTAATATTAACAAGAATATGAAGCTGACTTGGTGGGACATCTAATTAGAGTTTTCCAACCAAGATATCCCTCCAGATAAAGAGAATTCCAGGGTATATATCAATAATAAAATTCCTTTTTTGCACAAATTAGTTTCCCACCCACCAGTGTTTTTGTGTGTCAAAATCATAGATTGGATATTACAATGTGTAGACGAAGGTCATTTGGCAATTAGGGGGCATGATGGAGAATTTTTTGCATCTTTCACTACTACCAATATCTCAACTTATTATAAGATGCCTGAGTGAGAAGAGGAATTTAACACTAGATGGTTATCAAATTTCAATGAGTCTACCAAGGACATACTAAATTCATGGTGGCAGGAGCCCACCAAGTTCAAGGTTAAGGCAGACCAAATATATAAAACAAAAGGCCTCAAAAATGTGTATCATCTAATGGCAACCATGTTGAATATGATATATGGGAGAGTAGATATTGATGCCTTTCTAGGAGCATGGGTTCCTCTCATGCACACAGTTCCCACTTAAGGGACCATATTTAATTGGGCAAGTATCCTTACGTCTGAACTCAAGAAAAATATTCACACAACAAAGAATCCAGAACAAGGGAAACCATAAGAGTTTTATATGGCATATTAGCTTCTTGATGCAGTTTTTGCAAAGTGTGAATTTAAGGGATGGAATTTTAAGTGGACCCCAAAGATACAAGAGCTTGTACATATTTATTACAAAAAAAATTGGTACCAAGGTTACAAAGTTTTGTATGGGACAACTATAGAATCCTTCATTTCTCCTTTATATCAAGAACACTTTGGCCATGATCCACAATGCATGTAAGAAAGAGCCTCTAATACCCTCATTGAGGTGGAAGACTAGTTCCCAAATAGGGAATCAACATACATTTGATTTTTCAGTGCCTATAAACCTCCTCATGCTTTCCCTACAATAGTAATAGATAGATTACTTTTGCAGTAATTTTTCTAACAATTGACCAATGGGTTATCCAAGACATTAGCAAAGGGTAAAAAGGGACCGTGGCATGCATTCCCCTTAACAATTGGATCATATGCCATCAAAAATTTCAAAAGAGGTTGAAGCGGAAGCCATGGAATTGAAAGGTTTCTACTTTGTCGATTTGAGATACTGAAAGTATGATTCAAAATGTATTGAAACTGTATAGGGTTGTAAAGTAGTGGATTTTTGATGGTCCTATACACATTATAAAGGAGACGAGGAAAATAAGATGAAGAAATTATATAATGCTTCCAGAGCATTAGGTCCAAATGAGCAACAAGAGGAAGAAAGAGAGCAATCAGATGATGATACCATGAAAATCATGATTCTTGAAGACAGATGAGCCCTTCCGAAGAGGAAGAAGGGGAAAGAAAGTAAGAAAGGGAAAAAAAAGAAGCAGAAGGTTGGCAAACATGAAGAAACCCAGCAGGAGAAAGATGGATAAGAAGAGAAAGGAGAAGAGTACCTCGAATGAAGGAATACAGACATAGCACGAAAGAAGCAAGAAATGAAAAGGAAAAGGGAAGAGGAGCAATGCATGAAAGGAGAAGAAGATCATAAGAAGGCAAAGTTATTTAAGAAACAAGAAGAGGACGAAAAAGGGAAAATTTTGAAGAAGAAAATTAGCGCAAAAAAGAAGAAGAAGATCAAAGGAACAAGAGGCAGAACAAAAGAGAAAGCAAGAAGAAGAAGAAATTGGGAATAAGTAAGAAGAGGAAGAACTTAGAAGAAGAGTTGAGGAAGAACAAAGGAGGAAAAATGAAGAATAAAAGAGACGTAAAGAGGAAGAATAATGCAAAAGGCAACAAGAAGCTATGACCAAATAAATTGAAAAAGATGCTCTAAAAGAGTAACTAAGCAAAGCAACAGATAATCAACAACTACAAGAATCAAGGATACAGTTAGATATTCCTTCATTGGAAATTCCACCATCGACTTCGATTACTGGTGGACATTTCCCACTACAAGAATTAGGCATCCCACAAGAAAAGAAAGAAGAGGTGTTGGATATTACCAAGCTTACTTTCTATCAGATTCAATGTAAAATCATGCAGGAAAGATGAAAGCACTATGCAAAGAATGTAGCTAAGCACATATTAGTGGTCAAAGAGAAGGAAATTGTCATCAATACCACCATGAACCTGGAGATAATTGCCTCAATTGGAACTGCCTTTGTAACAACAACGAAGTTAAATGTGAACAGATTGAACAAATAGGTTTTCAAGCAACATTCCAAGCTTTATCACTCTTAACAAAGAGTTACATGAGTGAAAAATGAGAACCAGGATTTTCTTGTGACCCATTCTCATAGCAAAGAGTTGCAAGCATCCATTCAAGGAGAAATAACAATTTTGAAATATGCCATGGAATTTGTTTACTAAGAGATGATGAATTTGCATCATCTTGTATCACCATTCCCATCTATGCAAACAAAAACTAAGGAACGGGGAGTAATGCTTAAACTAGCCACTGCAATTATAGAAAGCATACATGAATGGACCATGCAATATCCAGATGCACTAGAAGCACTTCCAAAGAAGGAATGAATAACAACAGAAGGAGATAACATTGCAATCAACATCAAGGTTCATTCACATGATAAATTAGGAAGATATTTGGACAAGGTTATGGCCTCATATAAGCATTTACTCAGTGGACTATAATCTCTAATCTGGGTACAACAAGTCCCTTCTATTGGTTCATTGGGTGAAGTAAGGTCTCAAGAAGAGGTCAAGCAGGAAATTCAAGCATTTTTTAGCCCCTTCAAGCAACTTGCTGCTACGAAAGATTTGTAGGTTACCAAGGAGGAAAATTCCCAATATGTGGTGGAGCCTATAAGGATTTACATGAAGCTCATGACCCTGTCGAATCAAGAGAAGAAAAATAATTCCACTCTACTTTTGGATGCCCTAGAATGTCTTCACATGCATGGGGATGAATCAAAACATAAAGTCATTAGTATTTCAAAGGAATACAAGCTTTGGCATACATATCTTGTACAAGAATTACATTTGGATGTCCCAAATATTTCTATTACTAGATTAGTAGATTGAGAGTATTTTATTTCTTTCATGTAATATGTTATTAGTAGAATAGATATTAGAGTAGAGATTCATGTGGGAATATGAAAGGTCATGGGGTAACTCAAGAGTCATAGGGGTAGATGAAAGGTCACCCCATTTTCTATAAATATATCCTCATGGCTCAATGTAAAGGACTTTTAGTTTTGGATTGAATTGGTGCACATTGTTTGAGAGCTAGTGGACCTTTTATGAATGCAAGTGGTGATTTTGCACTTCCACTTATGGATGTCATGGACTTTTCATGTGATGATGTGATGAGTATTTCAGCTTTTGATGCCTAGGTGTGTAATCATTTCATGTGTTATCAATCATTGTAGGATTTCTCTTGTAGTGATTGGATGGTATATGTTGAGCTTATTTTATGCTTATGTTGGTGAACTGTTTCATTGATTTGAGCATATATTATATATGAGATTGTGTGCCTTTACATGCTTTCATGAGGTTGTTGATTATGAACTTATTTATGATCAATGAACTAATTTCTATTGAATACATGGGTTTTATTTGAGGTTTTTCTAACATTACTTCTCTTGAGATTCATGTCACTGCTACTTACTCATTGTTATACGCATAACATGTCACATGTTTAATTTACATAAGATGCTCATTTGCCTTTTTTGAAGGTTTATTTCGTTTTCTAACGATTGTTGTTTGTTTCATCCAAAGCAAACTATAAGTGATATGATGATTTTCGAGCCTACATACCAGATGAGATTCCTAAACCAAATAGTGTAGATTCTAGATGCGATTCTACACTAGGGAGATCCCCTTTATATTGGCATAACATTCTAACCCGTAAGCATATGCATAACTCTTTTGCATGTCTTGAAGTTCTTTTAAATTTTATTTATTTTTTACCATTTGCTCGTCGATCTCCCTGACAATCATCACCCAAGTAACACTCTATCTATTTGGTTGTCCCAACATATTGGAGTATTGCATTTTCTATCATATAAAGCTTCAAATGAACTCACCTTCAATGAAACTTGATGCTCATTATTATATGCAAACTCAACCAAATGCAAATATTCTTCCTACTTAGATGGTTTATTCATCACATGCATTCTCAACCTATCTTATCTGTCGATCAGTTTGTGCATGATATATTGTGCTGAAATTTGTATTTGTAGCAAATCCTTAAATAATCCACTTGAAATTTTTGAAGTAAATTTGGATCCCTACTTGAAATAGTTGCTTTTGGTACTCTATGTAATTTAGCAATATCCTTCATGTATATTTATGCAATGTTAGCTAGCATATGACTGAGTTTTACTCCAACAAAATAAGTAGCCTTTTAATTTGGAATTAATATCATTATTAAATCAAGTTGCCTTGATGTCTTCGTCAATTTGGTTATAAAATCAATGGTTACAAGTTCTCATTTCCACTTTGAATTGGAAATAGTTGTCGCAAACTCAATATTTACTCTAAAATTGCATTCAACTAGAAATATAATTAGCTACATCCTCCTTCATTCCTAGCCAAAAATATTCATTTCTCATTACTAAAATTGATTCTTGATAACTAGGGTATCTTGTAAGTAAAACATTATGCATCTATTTCATAATTAATTTCCTCAACTATTGAAAATTAAGAACATACACTTTACTTTTATACATATTAAGTATGTCATCTTCTTAAAGTTTGTGCTCCTTATATTTGTGTTGTACTTCCTCTCGCTATGTGAGCATATCACACATTGCCCTTACCCTAGACTATAGAACGTGACTCTAGCGGTAAAAAACTTCTTTTAAAGTAATAAATAAAAACTAAAATATAATATTAAAAAAAAATAACATATCAAATTAAACCAAATATTTACATAATATTAATTAATAATTCATTATACTTTAAAATATTTAAATAATTTTAATTCTTAAGTTATATATTTCATTGAAGATTAATATTTAACAATGAATTCAGGATTAAGAAATATGCACCAACCATTTACATAAAGGTTAAAATTTGAAGTTGTCATTATCCTTTAAGAGCTATTTAGCCCATCATAGAGGTGCATAAAATAATTTCTTGTACAAATAAAAATTATAAATATTATTGTTATAGAGTTCATGCATGCACATAACACCTATGTATTGAAGTTACATCTTAGTAGTGTGCATTGAACTCGAATTTATGAATAGTACCTACTAATTTTCCATGGCTCCACCTGTAAATCTTCTTACGATGTGCGTCATTTGCCTATATTTTTTTTTTCTAAGTAAGATTGTTCTATTAATATGATACAAAAAAGTAATTATAGTGAGTCATGGCCTCAATAGCACTGAGGATTGTTCATCAAAAAATATGATTGTCTAACCTTGACTGTCCCAACAAAGGGGAAACCAGTCCATGAACTCAAAAGAACCCAGACTGGGGTTATCAGTTTTGACCCAAAAAAAACAACTTTGGCACTGCATAGACAAAACCATAAAACACTGACATTACCGAAATTGCCCAATCATCAGAGGAAAAAAAAAGACATCCACTTGGCAAAATGTCTCCACCAGGCTACCAAGTGTCGAGGCTAGAGATTGTCCGGGGCCGGTTCTTCCTCAATCTGACACGCGTATTTATACCAATCATCTCCATCTGCTGACATGCCATTGCCCTGAGTTGGATGGGTGCCCATTGTGCTGCCCGCTCCTGCATGTGTTCCAGACGTGTCGCCCCGCTGGTTTCCTGAAGCCTGCATGTAACCCAGTTTACCCCTAGCATCCTGCTGACTGCCAACCATCGCTTTACCATGCAGGGTGGTCCTATCTTCGTCAGGTTGTTGTTTGCCTGGGTTGCGAATGCCCCTATTGCTTGGTTCTACTTTTTGTTGGTCATCATTGTGCTCAGGCGGAGGTGCCGACGGGTCAATTTCTTCAGAGAATGTGATTGTAACAGTAGCTGTGATTACAGGTCGATTCAGGGTGCTTCGAAAGCGGAATTGCATTGTATGGGGAGCAGGATGCAGAGGAAGGGGAAAATTGGTTGTGTGAACAGCAGCCTCCCTCCTTCCTACACCTTGGAGTCGAGCTCTTCCCCCTCTGCTGCGGGTGTCGAGGTATCGGCTAGAAATGAAGATATAAGGATTGGGAATTTCAGCTGAAGAGGCAGGGGTGACTGAGTCAGGGCTGGGCGTTGCAGGAGGGCGGATGCTCCCACCATAAGTGCCTCCTCTCCTGCTCCGCATTCGATGTCGGATGCGAGTCATGGCAGGATTGAAAGCAGAGTTAACAGTAGAGGGATTGATGAAATGCCCACGCAGAGAATGGACAAAGGAGGTCTGAGCATGAGTTAAGTTGCAGAGTCTGGTATGAGAATAATGAAACCCGTTGCCCAGGTCTATACAACTTAGCAGCCAGCATTGGCTACCTGTTACAGTGCGTGAACAGGGCTCTGCGGCCTGAGGAGGGCAAACACAGTGGAGCAAGGGAGGAGGAATGTCATGATGGTCTGCAGATGCCATTGTTATGAGTGTTGTGGTGTTGTCTCGGCCATAGCATTCATTTAATGGCACCTGCAAGGTGCCTTGAATGCTTCTCAGATTGGCATGGGGGAAGACACAGGCGGCCATGTGGCCAGCCCGTTCGTCACCCGACCGTCTTATCACCTTAATTACCTTGATTATCACCCGCATCCGGGTGTCATTTGCCTATATTTACTACCTAAAGGAGAAAGAATTACAATTTGAATCATCTCTCCATCATTTCTTTGCTTGGATTTATAAATGGTACCTACCAATCTTCTTACTGTCTACCCCACTTGATTTGGAAGTGGTGAATCATTTTTCTACTCACAATTAAGAAACAATTCCAATTAGAAGAAGCTCTCCAAGTTATTATTGCTTGGATTCACAAATGGAATGTACCAATCTTCCATGGCTCCACTTGTGAATCTTCTTACTATATACCCCACTCACTTGTATTTACTACCTAGAGGAGAAACAATTCCAATTAGAATCATCCTTGGACTTACAAATGGTACATACCAATCTTCCATGGTTACACCTCTTCATCTTCTTGCCATCTTTGCCACTTGCTTGTATGTACTACACACCTAGCTTGCTAACATTTAACACTTACTCCACTTGCTTGGATTTATGATCATACCTACATGTCTTGGTCATGCTACTTAATATGAAGACACAACAATGGGAACTAGGGATCAAAATTAGCATAAATTCAACTAAGAATAAGTGGTATTCAATTTAAATATTTTTCTATTGACAAAGAATAATGTTACGTATATCTTTTTGTATACGGTGTTCTGCATAGTAATGCACGTGTGCATCAATCATTAGGCTTATAAATTTTATGGAAAAATATTCTTGTAATTTATATTTCTTTTATGGAAAATTATATTGTTGGATGTTTTAAATTGTTGTTGTCTTTGTCTAATTGGACATTGTTGTGATATCCAGAAAATTATGACAGCCATAAAAATTAAATGGGTGGTAAACATTGATAGGCATCAATCCATGATAAGCATCAAAACACTTCCTCCATAATATATCCACGATAAACATCAAAACACTTCCTCTATAATATATCCATGACAAACATAAAAAAAACATCCTCCATGATACATATGAAATTGCTAAAATTAAAACAACCATAGAAATTAACTACGCTATAAATTTATTTTAAATTATTATTTTCATTATTAGTTATAAAATAATCAATATATACATTAAACATATATGCATTTTAAAAGACATGTAATAAAATTTGTAACCATGTGATTCGACGCCCTTTATCATGGAGATTCTTTATCAATATCAAGGGGTTTTGTTATAATATCATGGGCCAATACCAAGGCTTACCAATATAACATGCCCAAAAACCATAACTCATAATTTTTTTAATTAATCAATTTAATTAAAAGAAAGAAAAGGGCATAACTACTTTGAAAATAAATCTCAACCTTTGATTTTATATTTTAAGTGGATGTTAAATCTCTACCATACACCTAATAATTGTTGATAATTAAATGAATATTATGGAAGTCTTATTACAAAACAAACACTTATATTACATTTTGATTGTGTTTGAAAAAAAAATCATTACAAATTTTTTTTTGGCCAATTTTTTTAATGAGTTCTTATTACATATATGGATTCTACAACTTAAAAACCTTAAAAACCCCAGAGCAATAAGATTGTGGAGAATTCACAATTGAAATTTAAGAAACACAAATAGACTATGTTAAAAAATAATTGCAAAATTAATTACAAAACCAATAGCTTGGTTGGTGAGTGTTGCTTGCAATGAGTCACCCTATAAACGGGACAAAATTCTCAAACTCCAGGAAGAGGTGTGGAGATAGAAAAGTAGGCTAGCATGGATTAAAGGCGAAGATCGTAATACAAAAAAAAATTCACCATGTCGTGTCCAAGAAAAGACAAATAAACTCCATCTAGGAGATGCTAGATGCTTTAGGAAATACTATGTCCAATAACAAAGACATATAACTGAAAGCCTTTCGTTATTTCAGACATCAATATTTGGAAAGGGAAACAGATTTCATCACAGAAAAAATGGATCTTGTGGACTTATTCCCAGTAATGCTCAACGATGAGGACATAGCAATCATGGACACTCGTATTAATGAAGACAAGCTGCTACATTCCATCAAGGAGATGGCCAAGGACAAGAGCCCTAGCTTTGATGGTTGGCCTATAGAACTTTTTCAGCATTTTTTTTATTTGATGGCCTCTAAGCTGGTCAAAATGGCAGAGACTGTCAGAACTAATGGACATATTCCAGGTGTCATCAACTCTACCTTTCTTACCTTAATTCCCAAGAAATAAAAAACTTTACTCTTCTCTGAATATCGACCTATTTCTCTTTGCAATTATGTATATAAAATGATGTCAAAACTCCTATCCAATAGGATAAAGAAGATTATTTCACCATATATTTTGTCGGAGCAATTTGGTTTCATGTCTAACAGGAGAATCCAGGATGTCGTTGCCATTGCTTAAGAGTGTATTCATTTTGTGAAATCCAAGAAGCTAAAATCTTGTCTCATAAAGATTGATCTCAAGCATGCATTCAACTGTGTTGATTGGGAATTTCTCACAATGATTTTATACAAGATTGGATTCCTACATTGTCATGTATGGTGGATCATGGCTTGCATCAAATCCACTTCCATGGCAGTCCTCATCAACGACGAACCTACATATTTATTTAAAGTTTTCAGGGGACTCAAGTAGGGTTGTGCTTTGTCCCCACTACTTTTCATACTGGTCATGGATGCCCTCAGTAGAAGTATCATCACCATGAAGGAATTTGGTCAAATCACTGACTGTAAAATCTCTAGAAACTGCGAGGTGACCCACCTCATGTTTGTTGATGATGTGTTTTGTGCTGGAGCCACTGAGATCACTGAATGGGAAACATTTCACAAGATATTTGACAAATTTAAGAAGGCATCTAGATTAGTCATCAACTCCTCCAAAATAGAATTAATCACTTATGACCAAGCCTCAGGTATAATTATGGCTATTGCTACATTATTTAGGATAAATATTTGCCCCATGATTGATGGCTTCAAATACCTGTGATGTTTTTTGAAACCAAACAAATACCTTTCCCATGAATGGGAGTGGCTTATTACAAAGTTCAAAAACAAGCTGACTTGTTGGGACCATCGTTGGATCACCTTGGGAGGTCATGTTACCCTGAGCAAAGTTATTCTACAGAGAATCCCAGTTTTTTGGATGCATCTCTTTCATATCCCACAATCCATCATCCGCCACATTGACAATATCATTGCCAACTTTTTATGGTTTGGCGCAGAGAAAAGAAAAAATATACACCTTGTCAGTTTAAGTACATTATCGAAACCTATAGACTTTGGTGACTGGGGACTCCTTAACTCCCAAGGCTTCAATATTGCTCTAGTTGCCTCGTCCCTCTCGAGGATGTTTTATGTTAGGGGCCTATGGCAGACAATCATGTTCAATAAATACAGTGCACAGGAAAATATGGAGGATAGGGTGGCTATTGGGGCGCCCCCTACACGTGGTGCATCTATTGTTTGGCGTAGTCTTCGTCGTGGAATTCCATGGCTATGCAGCAACTTGAGGTGGATGGTAGCAAAATTCTTGTCAGCCTAGATGCCATCAAACGTATGAATGGCTGTCATATACTTACAACCCCCTTGATACATTTTCTGCACACACAGGGGATCATTTCGCTGGCCAATCTTTGGGACAGGGTCTGTCTCCCAAACGCTACTCCTACTTGGCCACATGTTGGGCATATTGGCCTACCAAACCACCTAGCTGGGGAATGGGATGAATATCGCCACTCTCTCCATATCGCTGGAATCCGTCCCACTCTACGCTCTAACCGACTGGTGCGGGGGAGACATGTTGTGAACGGCTGCATTCTGTTCAATGAAGTATATACCCCCATCGCTTCTTGTTCTCAATCACTGCCATTTGTTGCTACCACTGCTACATGGTGGAAGTGGAATGCCCAACTTAAGATCAAGTGCTTCTCATGGTTGGCTCTACATAATGGTATTCTTAATTGGGACCAGCTGATTGAGAAGGGTTTCATGGGCCCTCGCACATGCCCCATGTGTGGGTTGGATTCGGAGCACTGCACACATCTATTTATAAAATTTCCTTTTGTTGCAGTTGTTTGGACGGAGATCTCCATACTTCTTATTGTCCCTTTGCCTCGTGACTCTGTCTCGATTATGAACCGCTTCACCACTTGGTTTCTTCATGCTAAGGCACACCAGACTGTCCCACTATATGTGTTATGGGGCATATGGCGTGCACAAAACATGCTTATTTTTTAAGACAAACAACCTCATGTCCAACTGGTGGCTTTGAACATTGTTGAATACTTCCAAGAAGTCGGCCCATGTTTCCACTTGGATCCTGGAAGGACTATCACACTGGTTGATCTAGACAACATCTTCCCCATCTGCCATTTTGATGGGGCCGCCTCGGGGGGCTTTTGTGGCTATGGGGTTTACCTTTCTCTTGATCCCACAACTCATTACCATTTTCATTGGCATGGTGGTGATGGCGAAAACTGCAAAGCAGAACTGATTGCTCTATGGGGTGCACTGCAAGTTTCCTCATGGCTGGAAATGGACAACCTTCTGATCATGGGTGACTCACTCACAGTGATCAATTGGATTCAAGGGAAACACTCATTGGAGGTTCCCTCGCTGTGCAACTGGATGTAGCAAACCTGTGATCTCCTTGCAACCTTCTCCGTTGTCTCCTTTCAACACGTATACCAGGAACAAAACACTTTGGCCGATGCACTTTCCAAACAAGGTCTTCCTCTTCCCCCTAACTTCATGGTCTATGAGTTGGAGGTTGATGGCTGGGAGCGATCACATGACTACTTTGTAATCTAATTTTGGGGTATCTTCCTGAATGTTTTCTAATTTATTTCTTCTCGCACGAAAGTCTTATTTTTGGATTGCTCCCCTTGATGGGATCAGCTTTTAACATTGTCTAGTTTCTAGACCATATTACATTTTATGTTGCAGTGTGTCTGCACTAGTCTTGCT